>PVJD01001170.1:0-286005 GCA_004026545.1 Mormoops blainvillei
CCAACCACATAATTTTTAGTAACTGCTTGATTTTCCTTTGTATGTTTGTATCATTCTTTATTAGCATCCATTGTCAATTATAAACAGCATTTTATTATTGCAAAATGCGTGTTTGTGTTGGGGTGAAAAGTTTGCACAGTCTGCTCAGGTACAAAAGAGTACAACCTTTAAATTTCTCTGTGATTACAATAAGGTAGTCTCTATGGTATGTACTCTGTCATATCTGCTTCTGGGGTCTAGCAGGTACTTGAAGGGCCCCCCACCCGAAACCCTCCCCCCTCCCCCAACACATACACATACACTCCTGTAAACCTTCACCATCTAAATACTTTCTCCATCAGTCTCCTGGCCAGGCTGTCTCTGCACTGCTTTTCAAATTTCAGCATGCAGAGGAATCATCTGGAGAGTTTGTTAAAACAGATTCCTAAGCGCCACGCCCAGAGATTCTGATTAGTAGTAGGTCTGGGCTTGGGTTTGCATTTCTAACAAGCTCCCATGTAAGGCAGCTCCAAAGGCCACACTTTGCAGAGTAGCCTTAGTCCACATTTCCAACACGGCCCCTGCTTGGAGGTCATCTTACTGTCACCAAAGTGGTCCTATGGCTAGCTCACAGGTTCTTAACTCAGCTGCCTACCCTACATGTTACTGGAAGCTTAAGAGAACTTCTGGATTCCTTGCATATCACAAAGAAGCAAGGGTGGTGGGTGGGGGTGTGCTTCTTTTAGTTCTCTCTCTGATGAGCACTCCATGTGCCTCTTTTCCCCTAAAATGATGTGGGATCCTCCTGTGAGAGGCATTCTCCCAAAGTACCAAATGGGAAGAGAACACAAACTCCTTTTGCTTTAGGTTTTTGAGCTGCAGGTATAATTTTTCTCTACCATCTTCCCCCATTTTAACACAGGAACCCAAATATGGATGGGGTAAAACTAAGACCACTGGCATCTGACACCATTATGTATCTCTTTCTTCTCTTTTCCTCCAAGAACCAGAAAGGTTTTCTTTTACTTCCTCTCGTGTTTGGAAATCACTTCTCTATTGTTAGTGCCTCCTTCTTCCTGTGGTGGACATTTGGGCACCTTCCCTGGGGCCACAATGGTAGGATGGCTTCTGGGAAACATGATTTAGAGAGTATTAAAAAGTAGCTATCACATGTTTATAATACATTGTCCCTAATTCATGTAGTAATTGTGTTATTTTTTTCTTTATTACATTTACCAGACATTTGTCTATGTATTTATGTTTCTTTATTGAATTTTATTTATTAATTGTACTCTTCCTATTTTCAGATTCAATAATTTTGTTACATTTGTGATCTGTGTTTTTTTTTAAGGGTTCCTTCTTACTTTTTTTAATCCTCACCTGAGGATATGGTTTTCTTTCATTGATTTTTTTTTTTTTTAGAGAGAGAGAGAGAGAAACATCAATGTGAGAGAAACATCAATTGATTGCCTTCCATATGTGCCCTGACTGGGGAATCAAACCTGCAACCTTTTGGTGTATGGGACAATATAACCATCTGAACCACCCAACCAGAGCAGATTTTTTTTTTTTTTGGTAACATCTTGATTGGAAAGCTTAGTTTGTTTTCATCATTTTGAACTTTTAAGATATATTTCACATTCACATATAAATATGTAGTTTTACATAAATGGGATCCTGTCATAAATGCTGTTTTTATGGTGGACACCTTCTCTGCCATCCTTCAGTTACATCATCCCTTCACTTTAGCACTACCTTTTGCATTTTTCTCCTTACATAATAAAACATATAAGGCTAGGTATTTATTTCTTTTCATGGTTTGGCTATATACCACATTAGTTCAACATGTAACATTCCCACTTTCTTCAATTTCTGTAGACATTAAAATCCTGCCATAGTTTACCCCATAAATAATATAAGTTTGGACACAATGCAAATGTTGATCTATTAAGACTGGTGTTCCATTTCTTCTCTCCCCTCAGCCTTCTTCTTCCTTTTCAAACAGGGAAGCTAAAATTCTTATCTTCCTCAGTGGAAGGGGGATGTTAGAAGATGTGAGATTAGTTAGTAAAATGAAGAGAATATGACCTCCAGCTTCCTGGGATTCTCTGACCCATTGTCTCAGGTCAATTGGACATGAGCCAGCTAAGAGGTCCTGGGACTGTCACCCCTCTCCCGCCTTGCTGTATTAGCTACAGAGCTTGGAATCAACCCTGTGAGTATTTAGGTTTGGGGCGGGGGGCAGCCATCTGCTAACAAGTAGCACCAAATGCCAGGACTTGGATGGATTTGTAAAAGTCCCAGATCCAAAGACTTGTTCCTCGCCTTTTCATCTCATTGAACTCTCAATAACGTAACTTTTTACATTTTACAGAATTCAGTTTTGGGGGCCCCTATAAGTGAATTATGGTGAGATGAAATATACTTGAGATTGCTCCTATCCCCTATGCTATGAACACCCGCCCCAGAAAATGGCCCCCTGTCTCTGACGTTCACCATCCACTTCTCTCCCTCGGGCCTGCTCACACCACAACATCGTCCTGGCCCCTTCCTGGCTTCTGCATTGCACACCCTTGGCTCCTAATCCTCTCATTTCTTCTCTTAAGCCTTCCTGTTCCAACCAATGAATCTGGTACTCTCTGTTTAAATTGTGTTTTATTATTATGTTTCTAATTTTTATTTATTTCCCATTTTGAATAGATGTTTTATGCACATGGTACAGCACTGAAAAGCTGCACAAGGGTATAGAGCAGGAATAAAGTCTCCTTTCATTCCACATCTCTTAGTAATGGGATCCCCTTTGCAAAAGCAACCACTGTTAACAGTTTCTTGAGTATCTTCCAAGAGGTCTCCTTTGAATGTATGAATATTTTTTGTACTTGCACATATTTCTTTTTCTCTGTACAAATTGTAGCATACTATTCATGCTATGCTGCACCTGGTTTCTCCCTCTTGACATCATGACTTGGAGAGAGCTCCATTTCAGTTCACAAAGAGCTGCTCCTTGTTGTTAATGCCATTATATGTTTTGGCTTTGACTTCTGGAAAATGTCTTGGGTCATTCTGGGAACCCCCAAACCTGCCCTCTGCTTCCCTTACTGCAGCTTCCAGTAAGAGGTACACCCTGCAATTCACTCCTCTCGCAGGGACTGGCACCATCCCTGCAACTCTCCCTGGCTTTTCTGCGATGGTGGAGAGCAGGGAGGCAGTTCCAGCCACAGCATTTTTATTTCTCCCACAGAACAGCTGAGCTGAAAAGGGAAATGGCTTTTTCTGGAAGAGAGTCTGTGGACCTTCAACAATGACAAGCTGACGCCTGGCAAGGAGCCCAGAGTCACAAAACCTTCCCAGCCATAACAGACAAATGGCATTTATACACAGAGGGCAAGGCTCAGCAATATGAAATCAGCAAGCCTGCTTTATCTGCATGTTTCTCTGGTAAGATAAACAAGGGGTCACTTTCCACATAGAACAGTCAACATCCTTCTTGGGGCCCAGGGCTGCAGGATATCTCAATTTCCTTACACCTAGGTCATGAGGTGATCATTGCTTTGTATTTCCCAAAAAGTTAGCCTTTTTCTTGCCAATTCAACAAACTTTTTTGTATGCTCACCATATTACAGGTTGTATTCTAGGTCTCAAGCATATAACTGTGTACAGGAAGGCATGGTCCCTGTTCTCAGTCTAACTTACCTTTTTTTTTCTTTTCCAATCTTTCCTCTTCTATGCTCTAAAACCTGTCTGTTTGCAACTTCTTGTATTATATTTCCAGTGGAGAGTGACTTGATGGAAAGAATAGAAAAATTTGCCCAATTTTCCTGGTTGCTTTAATTCCTAGTCTTTTCTCCAATGATTTCCACGGATCATTCATGTCAAGCAGAGCCTCCTGGCTTTCCTGGTTTAGTGCCTGGGTGCTCAGGATAATGTATAGAAGGAAGTTGAGGGGAGAAAGCAGACACTAAACTGAAGTTGTCTGTGGCAAAAACTGTCCCTAATACACATTCTCCTTTTTTTCAATTGCCATAGATTTTGTATCTTGGAACAGAACTGCAGAGAAGAAAGAACACATTTGCCAACCTTCCTGAAAGTAGGTGTGACCATAAAATAAAATTTCCCTGAGGAAATACGAGCGGAAGTGTCCTGTGGCCATTTTCGGGAACCCTCCTTAAGAGAATGCTGTAGCATGCCTTTTGCCATTTCTTCATTCCTTTCTCCATCCTGCTACCTAGAACACAGTTGCTGACTTAGACCTTGAAGATAAGGGCCACACTGTGGGAATGGTAGAGGGATTTCAAGAGAACTTGATAGAACCAACCCCCCATACCAACCTCAGACCACATACCTCCTGACTTTTGCATGAGGGAAGAATAAATGTTGATCTCATTGTAACTTCTGTCAGGTTGAATTTTGCTGATTTTTAAAATCTCTACCTTACTTTAATTAATCAACTACCATTCACTCAAAATTCTCAAGAAACAGGTTTTAATATTTACCTTTAAATATCTACTGCTATTAATGACAATGATTAAATTATGGATGTTGATTTAAACGCTATAAGTCATTCTCAGCTGCTTTGTTTCCAACCTACATAGTAAATTTTTCAGCTTAAAACCTCAGCCCTAGCCAGTGAGTAAGCTAGAGAGGGGGTTGCGGGATGTGCATGAGGAGCAGGACAGGGGTGTACAAAGTAGTTTGGAATTTTTCTTTTGGGAGGTTGGGTCCCAATTTGTCTGATTACCTAGGTGAGACCCTGAACACCTATGTGTTTATGGAACCTCAGCCCAACATCTGCTTGACCCATAGTGTAGGAAACAGACTTCTTGCCTCTCTGTCATGAGCAGGTCACTTGCTCCTCAAGGACACACATCCTTTTCTTATGTATTTTGGAAGAACTGGGGATTCTCTCCATGATTCATCCCAAGTACCAGGGAAATTGGGAGCAGAATTGGCATAGGATCCAGCCAGGAAGAGATGAGAAAGGCAGCCCGCAGGTCACTAAGCAGATGGTTTTTTATCACTGGCACCACCCATGGCGCATGGGAACATTTACTGAGCTTAAAGGTCCAGGGAAATTTGTCTAGTTTCTGAGAGAACTAGTTGCTGACCCCTCGCTCTCTGCATTCTGCCTGGCTCTAAACCAGATAAGTCACCTGGAAGTGCTCAGCTGCACCAAACTGACTTATTGTCCATATTGCTTGGGGAAACTTCTAAGCTCCACCCCTATACCAGACGGAGGTGGATGCCACTGCGTAGTAACTCATACTGTCATGTACTCTGCATGCTAATTTCAAACCCCTGGCCCCTCTATTGGAAGTCCTCTCTACAATGTCCCTAGTAACCCAAGCCTTGGAATCATCCATCCTTCCTTTACTCTCTGGCCCATTGTCATACCAACTGCCTGGAATCACAAACAGATTTCAGAGAGTCTGTGGTGTTTGCAGGATCTGAGATGAGGCCAAGTCATCCAGAGAGAACTACTGAGCCCAGAACAAATGAGGGGATCTATATCTCCTGCTACCTCACCTAGAGTCTTCTGCCCAAAAGGTTAAACAAGGAACATTGCTCCAGTGTCAGAGGAGGCAGGAGACATCATGCTCGAGGACCCCAACTCTCCCCTAGCACCATGAGGATTTGAAAGCTCTAGCTCTCCCCCTACATACTCAGACTCATTGTTAGGGAAACAAGAAGGGAATAAAGGCAGTTATTGAGCTATTGGGTCTTTTTTCCCTAGAAATAATTGAAGACTTCTTAAAATTCAGCTATGTTCAACTTTTAAACAGATTAATATGTGATTAATTTTTCCTCAAAAACCAGCAAGTAAAGACTCAGGGGAAAAAGAGACCAAATAAAAGAATTTAAATTTCTCTGCTATTATGGGCTAAATTGCATCCCCTTAAAATTTATATGTTGAAATCCTAATCCCCAGTACCTCAGAATATGACTATATTTGGAGATAGGGTCTTTAAAGTAGAAATTAAATTAAAATGAGGTCCCCAATACAACCTGACTAGTGTCTTAAAAAATGAGGAGATTGGGACACAGACTATATTGAAAGATACAGCAAGAAGATAGCCACCTACAAGCCAAAGAGAGAGGCCTCAAAAGATACCAACCCTGCTGACACCTTGATCTTAGACTTTAGCCTTCAGAACTGTGATAAAATACATTTTTGCTGTTTAAGGCACACAGTGTGTAGAACTTTATTATGGCAGCCCAAGCAGACTAATACATCTGCAAATTTGAATAATAGTGTAAATAAATTTCCATCCTCATTATATCTTTAATTTCTTTACTTAAATTAGAGTATGTTATAATAATATCTAGTTATTTGGCACTTCATACATACCAGGCATTTTTCTAAGGGCTTACATATATTATTACCTCATTTTATTCTCATAACAACCTCTTTAATCCCCATTTATAGACATAAAAACCAAGGGACGGAGAAACTAACTTGCCAAAGCCTCACAAAGCATACCTGGCAAGTGGCAAACCCAGGATTCAGAGCCGCAGGGTCAGGCTTTAGTGTCACACATTCCGCACACTTCACTTGCCTCCTGGTAGTTTTCCATGTCAGTACAACTGTACCTTCTGCATTTGTTTTAAGGGTCACTTGGAATTCTATGTTTTATTCCAGGATATAAAAACTAAAACTGCATTGATGTCTTTACTTCTTTTACAAGTAGTCTTCTGTCCATCCTCAGGAATAGTGACTCTTTCAAAAACAATTAAGGTAATTCCTGTCACTTTTGCAGAAGCAGAGTGGTCATCGTGGTTCTAGGGATTGGTGGGCCCTCCTTAACTTAGTAGACACTTTTGCGTTGTTAATAGAGCTCCCTTTTAAGAAACTTTGCCTGAAATCACTTTAAGCCCAACTATGACAGAAAAGAAGCAAAATGAAGGTTTGTAAGAAATGTATTAGATGGATTTGGGGCCGGCATACTAAGAAATGGTAGGGGACAGGAAGAAGACCTTTGGGACCCAGGGTCCAGTGCCTGACCTATTCTTGAGTGGTTCCATCCTAGAAAGGTCAGGTCTAGTGTGAATGGGTGTAGAGCACTATAGTGGGTTCTGTTAGAGTGCCCAGAGGGATTTTAGACCACAGAAGCTCTGTCTTGCACCCAGAGGCACGACAGTGGGAAAAGGAAACTGCAGAAGTAAACACTTCTTTTGTCTGGACTCTAAGACCCTGACTGCCTTTGTGAGAGGGTCTACTGAACCCTAGTCCCACAGTGAATCATTTGCCAGTGACGGTCTTCCTCTTAGTAGTACCCCAGGAATCTGGAAAGCTTTCAGGACATCTAATTTGATCATTTTATCTCCTATTCTTAATCTCTTTTTCTGTTCTTAAATTTCTGGGAGATTTCTTCAGCTTTATTTTTTATCCTTTTAATGAGTTTTCCCTGTGAGAGTTATCTTTTTCATCTCCAAGGGCTTTCTGTGTTTTCAGAACATTTCTTTTTTTTTTTTATGACATCTATTCTTTTTTAACAGATGCTATATTCTTTCTTATTTCTCTGAACATATAGTTTTTTGGGAGGGGAGTACATGAGGGGTCGTTTTATTCTTCCTGCAGTTTCTGGTCCCTTGAAGGTCTATTTGTCTGGATCTCTGTCTTCCATGTCAGAGATTATCCTCTAGTGTCTTGTAATTTTGGTTTTCTGTTCATTGTTAAATGGTAATGGGGAATTAACATATCTTATAAAACTATATTGAATTCTATACCTATAAAAGAGAATATACATTTATTATCAAATGCACATGGAGCATTCATGAAATTTGATCAAATATTGGCCTAATGGCCACCAAGAGAATCTCAGGAAGTTCCCAAAAATAGAAATATACAAATAGCATTCTCTGACCATAATGCAATAAAACTAGAAATTATTAATAGAATTTTAATTTTTTTAATGTTTTATCATTTATGCTATTACCATTGTCCTTATTTTTCCTCCTTCTTCCCCCTTCACCCAGCCTTCCTTTAATGACAGAATTTTTTAAAAATCTAAAACTTCCTTTTCCTGACAATTTAAAAATACTCAATTTAAAAACTCTTGGGTTAAGGTAAAAATAAAAATATAATCACAAAACTTCTTGAACATAATAATAATGGAAACGTGACATAGAATTCCAGTGATACCACTAAAGGAGTTATCATAGGAAATCCTATAGCTCTAAATACTTGGTACAATAAACATGAAAACATAGGAGATTGATTATGGAGGCATAGTAGGTGGGAGCTACACTAATCTCCTCCCAGGACCAAACTGAACTAACAACTAAGTTATAGAAAAATCATCCTGAATAACCAATTGAACACTAGCTGGAGAGAAGCCTTATAACCAAGGGCTTACAGAAGAAATCACATTACCACAATGAGACTGGTAGTGATAGGGGGAACTCCAGAGTTAAATATTTTAGCCTTAGTCGATAGGCTTAAGTGATTATTGCATGTGGAAAATTGTTATTCTAAGAACTGGAATGCATGACCTACATGACTCCAGGAGGTTGACAAGCAATTTAACCTTCGTGCTCCAGGGGTTCTCTAAGCCACTGAATTCCAAGGATGAATGCCTAGGACACAGATAAAGAATTATTAATTAACAGATAAAGAAGTACTGGGAAAATTGCCCTGGATTGCAACTCTTATCTAATTAACCTTTTATCCAAACCCCTTAACTACACTTTCTCCTTATAAAAATTTTGACTTGAGATAATATATCAAGGCAGTTTTGGAGGATACATATCCTGCCATTTTCTCAGATTGCTGGCATGTAAATAAGGTGACCATAAAGATTCCATCCTTGTCTCTATTCATCGTTTCTGGTAGTGAAAGGAAACATGAATGCCAACTCTTCTGGTTTCAGTAGGAAGTGCAGAGGTGTGAGAGGGCTGACTGGGCTCCCATAGGTGGCAGCTGAAGTTCTGAAGGGATATTTCAGCAGCCAGGGGTTACTCCTGAGATGTATGGGTCTAAACCCCAAGCTCAGCTCCCCAACCTAGAGCATAAGAACTAGGAAAGGGATACAAAAAACATCTGGCTGTGAAAAGTAGTGGGATTTTTATCCATCGGGGAGGGATGGCTGGAGACGCAGAGAGGCTCTTAAAGGGCAAACACATAAAATTTCATTTGTATCCACTTACACTGGGACCCAGCAGAGGGGGAGCAGAGCAGACTAGAGCCAAATGAAGAGAATCTAGGGTTGGAGACTCTGGGGAGAGAGCTAAAGGGTCAGCCACCAGGATGTCTGTGCTGAATCATCCCCATACTACAGAAGGCATCTTTCTTGGGCGGAGCACTCCCCTCCATGCAGCATCAGCCGCGGGAGAAGCAATAGCCCCACCAACAGCAATCCCTTTGGCCACACCCTGTGGAGCTTAAGCTGGGCAGCTGAGGAGTACAGCTGCAGGACATTCATTGATTAAGCCTAATCGACAGAAAGCCTGCAGATGAAGGTGGGTCACTGGGAGTTTTCAGACTTTAGCTGAACTTCCCCCAAGCATGGTGCCGGTAAATGCCAGCCTTAGTGCACAGCCTGATTGTTTCTGCACACACTCGGGTCCAGCAGAAGAAGCTGAAAGCTATGAATTGTTGATAGCTCCAAGCAAGTTGCCCACAGCAGGGCACAGGCAGCATCTGACATAGGTATCCTGCAGAGTCTTGCAAATTTACCTAATACATAGAAACAAACACAAAGAGGCAGCCAAAATAGGAAGACAAAGAACAACCACCAAATGAAAGAACAAGAGAATTCTCCAGAAGAAGAGCTAAAAGAAATGGAGGCAAGCAATTTATCAAATATGGAGTTTAAAGTAGTAATTATAAGGATACTCAAAAGCATGGGAAAAAAGACATAGATACCATAAAAAATGACTGATCAAAAATAAAGAATGCAATATTAGAAATAAATAATGCAATGGAAGGAGTAAACAATAGGTTAGATGAAGCAGAGGGGGTTGAATCAGTGATTTGGAAGAGAAGGCATAAAAAACACTAAAGCAGAGCAGCAAAAAGAAAAATGAATTTTTAAAAATGAGAAGAGTTTAAGGGACTGCTGGGGCAACGTGAAATGTAATAACATCTGCATCATGGGGCTACCAGAAGAAGAAGAGACTGAGCGAGTGATTGAGATCTACTTGAAGACATATGATCCAAAACTTCCCTAGCCAGATGAAGATAAAAGACAAACAAGCCCAGGAAGTGCAGTGATTCCCAAACAAGATGGACTCAAAGAGGCCCACAGCAAAACACATCATAATTAAAATGGCGAAGCTTAAAGACAAGGAGAGAATCCTAAAAGCTGCAAGAGAAAAGCAGTTAGTTACCTACAAGGGAGCCCCTTTAAGACCGTCATTTGGTTTCTAAGGCCAAAAAGGATGGGCATAAAATATTCAGGGTGATGAAGAATGAGGACCTACAACCAAGACAACTTTACCCAGCAAGGCTACCATTTAAAATTGAAGGAGAAATGAAGAAGTGCCTAGACAAGAAAAAGCTAAAGGAATGTGTTCCCACCAAACCAATATTCCAATAAATGTTAAAGGGCTGGCTTTTAGAAGAAGAAGAAGAAAAAAAAAAGAGGAAAATAGTTAAAAAGTAAAATGGTATCTATTAATAATCACTTTAAATGTAAATGGCTTAAATGTTTCCATCAAAAGACACCAGGTAGAAGAACACAAGACACACATATATGCTGCCTCCAAAGAGACCTGCCTCAGAATGAAAGATTCACACAGACTAAAAGTAAAGGGATGGAAAAAGATATTTCATGCAAATGGAAAGGAAAAAAAAGCTGGGGTAGCAATACTTGAATCCAACAAAATGGACTTTAAAATGAGGCTATAGTAAGACACAAAGAAGGAGACTAAATAATGATAAAGGTAACGATCCAACAAGAGGATATAACACTAACAAACATTTATGCACCCAAGATAGGAGCACCTAACTATGTAAAGCAAATCTTGATGGACATAAAAGGGAGAGACTGACAGAAATACAGCCACAGATTTTAACACCCCATTGACTTCAAGGATAGATCCTCCAGGCAGAAAATTAACAAGTAGACTGTGGTCTTAAATGACATATTAGATAAATGAAATTAATTTATATCCTCAGAGCATTTCAACCCAAAGGAGCAGAAGATACATTCATTTCAAGAGCACATACGATGTTTTCTGGGATAGACGATAAGTTAGGACACAAAGCAAATCTCAATGAATTTAAGAACATTTAAATCATATCAAGAATCTTCTCTGATCATAATGCAATGAAATAGAAATCAGTCACAATAAGAACACTGAAAAAATGCAAAGACATGGAAGCTAAATAACATGTTATTAAACAATGAATGAGTCAACAATGAGATCAAGGAAGAAATCACAGGATACCTTGAAAGAAATGAAAATTAGACACAATACACCAAAATCTGTGGGACACAGGGAAAGCAATCCTAAGGGGACAATTCACAGCATTATAAACCTGCCTCAGGAAACAAGAAAAAGCTCAAATAATCTAACTTTACACTTAAAGGAAATTGAAAAAAAAAGCCCAAAGTGAGTAGAAGAAAGGAAATAATAAATATTAAAGCAGAAATAAATGAAATAGAGGGTACAAAATTACAAAAGATCAGTGAATTTTAGAGCTGGTTCTTTGAAAACATAAACAAGGTTGACAAACCTTTAACCAGACTGATCAAGATACAAGGAGAGAGGCCACAAATAAATAAAATCAGAAAGGAAAGAAGAGAAATAACAACTGACACCAAAGAAATACAAAAGATTGTAAGAAAATATTATGAACAACTATATACCAACAAACTGGACAGCCTGTAGAAACATAAAACCTTCCAAAACTAAATCAGGAAGAATAAGAGAATCTGAATAGACTGACTACACCTAGTTAAATTGAAGGAGTAATCAGAAGATTCAACAAACAAAAGCCCTGGACCAAATGGCTTCACATGTGAATTTTACCAAAATACCCAGTAGAACTAACACCTCTCCTCAAACTATTCCAAAAAATTCAAGTGGAGGAAAAACTTCTGAATTCATATTATGAGGCCAACATTATCTTAATTCCAAAACAGATAAAGACTACAAAAAAAGAAAATTATAAACCAATATCCCTGATGAACATAGGTGCTAAAATCTTCAACAAAATATTAGCAAACTGAATACAGCAATACATCAAAAAGATCATACACCATTATCATGTGGGATTTATTCCAGGAATGCAAGGTTGGTACAACATTCACAAATAAATAAATGTGAAACACCACAAAATGAAGGATAAAAACCACATGATCATATAGATAGATGCGGAAACAGCATTTGATAAATTCTAGTACCTATTTTTATAAAAACTCTCATACCTAAACATAATAAAGGCCATACATGACAAACCCACTGTTAGCATCATACTCAACTTGCAAAAACTACATGTATTTCCCTTAAGATCAGGAACAAGACTGGGATGTCTGTTTTCACTTGTCTTCTTCAGTATAGTACTGAATGTCCTAGCCATAACAATCAGACAAGAAGAATAAATAAAAGGCATCCAAATTGGAACGGAAGAAGTAAAACTGTCTTTATTTGCACATGACATGACACCGTACATAGAGAACCCTAAAGATTCCACCAAGAAACTACTAGAATTGATAAATGAATTCAGCAAAGTAGCAGATACAAAATTGATATCCAGAAATCAGTTGCATTTTTATATGCCAATAATGAACTATCAGAAAGGAAAACTAATAAAATAATCCCATTTGCAATTGCCTCAAAAAGAATAAAACATCTAGGAATTACTTAACCAAGGAGGTAAAAGACCTGTTCTCAGAAAACTATAAAATACTAAAGAAACTGAAAAAGATACAAATAAGTGGAAGTACATGCTATGTTTGTGGACAGGAAGAATTAACATCATTAAAATGTTCGTATTACCCAAGCAATAGATTTAATGCCAATTCCTATCAAGATACTAGTGATATATTTCACAGAACCTGAACAAATATTTTAATAATTTACATGAAACCACAAAAGACCCTGAATGCAGCAGTGATCTTGAGAAAAAGAACAAAGTTGGATGAATGACATACTACTCAATATCAAACAAGGCCATAGTAATCAAAGCAGCAAGGTCTTGGCATAAACACAAACACATACATCACTGGAGCAAAATAGAGAACCCAGAAATAAACACATGCCTTTATATTTAATTAATATTTGACAGAGGAAGCAAGCATATAAATGGGCTCATTTCTTTAATAAATGGTGTTGAAAAATTGGACAGATGCATGCAGAAAAATGAAACCAGGCCACCTTCTTACACCACACACAATAATAAGTTCAAAATGGATTAAAGACTTAAGTGTTAGACTTGAAACTATAAAAATCCTAGAAGAAAACTTAGGCAGAAAAATCTCAGACATTGCTCATAGCAATATATTTTCCAGTATATGGTCTCAGGTAAGGGAAACAAAAGAAAATAAAAAAAAGGGACTATATCAAGCTAAAAATTTTTGCACAGCAAAGGAAACCAACAAAATAAAAAGACAATGCAATGAATGGGAGACATAATTGTAGCTACATTTGATAACAGGTTAATATCCAAAATTTATAAAGAACTTATTAAACTCAACACCAAAAAACAAACAATCCAATTAAAAAATGTTTAAGGGACTTGAATGGACACTTTTCCAAAGAGGCCATACAGATGACCAATAGACTTATGAAAAGATGCTCAACATCACTGATCATCAGAGAAATGTAAATTAAAACCACAATGAGATATTACCTCACACCTAGAGAATGGCTATTTTCAATAAATCGAAAAACAAGTGCTTACTAGAATGTGGAGAAAAAGGAACCCTTTTGTGCTCTTGTTAGGAATGAAGATTGGTTCAGCCACTGTGTAAAGCAGTATGGAGTTACCTCAAAAAATTAAAAATGGAAGTGCCTTATGACCCAGCCATTCCACTTCTGGGAATTTATCCTAAGAAACACAAAACACTAATTTGAAAGAACATACATACCCCTATATTCACCGCAGCATTATTTACAAATCAACATTTGGAAACAGCCAAGTGTCCATCAGTAGATGAGTGAATAAAACAACTATGGTACATTTACACAAAGGAATACTACTTGGCTATAAAAAAGAAGAAAAGTTTACCCTTTGCAACAGCATGAATGAACCTGGAGAACATTATGCTAAGTGAAATAAACCAGACAGGGAAAGGTAAATATTGGGTTGGCCTAAAAGTTCATTTATTTTTTTCCATATGATGGATCTAGTAGTGCTTAATTATCTTTAACTTCATTCAAAACAATTTCATTAGATTGTATTGTGACAGCTGTCATATCAGCATGCATCTAAAAAAACATCAAAATTGATGAATTTTTGTGCAGCCATTTTAATATTGAAGGTGGTGGAAAATAAGTGAAATTTTTAGCATATTAAGCTTTATTATTTCAAGAAAGGTAAAAATGCAACTGAAACACAAAAAAGATCTGTGCAGTGTATTGAGAAGGTGCTATGACTGGTAGAACTTGTCAAAAGTGTTTTGCAAAGTTTCTTGTTACTATTGACATTTTGGTAAAATAATTCTTTGCTGTGGGGCTGTCTTATGCAGGAGGATGTTTAATAGCACTCCTGGCCTCCACACTAGCAGCCAATAGCAGAAAATAGCAGGCATACTCAAAATAACTAAATCAATAAAGTTATTGGTGAAAATGAAAAACTTCTTTTATTTTACAGAAAAAACTGAATGGACTTTTTGACTAACCCAACACTACATGATTTCACTCATAGGTGGAATCTAATGAACAAACTGAACTAACAAACAAAACAGAGACAGGTTCATAGATAAAGAGTAGGTTGACAGTTCTGGGGGCATGTGGATGGAGGGATAAAGCAAAAAAGAGAAAGGACTCATGGACAAGGACAACAGTGTGGTGATTATGGGGGCACAGTGGGTGGAGGTGGAATAGGTATAAGAGAAATAAATGGTAATGGAGAAAATATAATAAAAATAAAGAAGAAAAATTTAAAAACATAAACATAAATGAATTTAATATCCAAAATAGAAAGCTAGGATAAAGATAACAAATGAAGAAGAAAGAAGAAAGAAGAAAGAAGAAAGAAGAGGAAGAAGAAGGAGGAGGAGGAGAAGGAAGAGGAGGAGGAGGAGAGGGGGAGGAAACTAAGGAGAAGGAAGAGAAGGAGAGGAAGGAGAGGAACAAGAGGAGGAGGAGGAGGAGGAGAACAAGAACAAGAACAAGAAAGGAAATAATAAAGATAGAATTATAAATAATGGTTTGTAAAACAGATAAGAGTAGTACTAGAAAGTCATAAAGGTGGTTATTTGAAAAACAACAAAATATACAAACCATTAGTAAACTTAGGCTTTAATAAAAAACAAAGCACAAATACACAAAAAATAATAAGATAAGGGAGAAATAGCATAAAAGCAGAGAAAACAATTCCTGAGAAAGTATATTATAAAAACACACAAATAAATGTGAAATTTAGAAGAAAAAGGTATGTTTTTAGGCAAGCACAACATCAAAATTGGTACTAATAGAGTCAGAAGGTCTAAAGCAGGACAACTGTAAAAGAAGATTCAACCTCATAGTAACATCAGTTCTTCCTAAACTAATTTATAAATTCAAAGCAGTTCTGATAAAAATGCCACTTATTTTGAAAAAGGTAAGTTGATTACAGAATGTATTTGGAAGAATAGATAAGTAAAAGTAGCTGGGAAACCCCTTTAACAAAAATAGAGCAGTGAATAACTTCACCTAAATTCTAATCTCACCAGGCATTAGAATATAGTACACAGCTTTCATGTAAATGCTCTCTAGTTATTGCAGCTTTTTTACCTTTTTGCAAAAGGTAAACTCTTTATAAATGACTTATACATTCTAGAACTTTAGAACACACTGTGAACTTTAGCTTTAGTTAAGTAAACCTCTCAACCTTTGACCAGAATTTTATCAATGATAACCACTGATTTAATGCATACATTAATTACACCAATAAATAATATAGTATACAGCTTCTACATATTAAACATTTTAATAATGGCTCATTAATATACAGAATGATCAATGGAATACAACTTAAAAATCCAGAAGTGGATTCAATTGTATTTGAAAAGGTATACATGACAAAAACAGCATCTAAAATCAGTGAGGAAATTTTGGACTTAAAATAAATACTTTTTAAAGCTAGTGAAGTTGAGCATCTTTTTTTATATCTGTTGCCTGTTTGTGTGTCTTCTGGGGAGAAATGTCTGCTCAGGTCCTGGACTAAATCACTGTATTAAATCAGATTGTTTGGTTTTTTTATTGTTTTTGAGCTATTAGGGAAACACAAATCAAAACTATAATAAGATATCATCTCACAGCTGTGAGAATGGCTATTAACAAGAAAAGTAATAATAAGTGTTGGGAAGGTGGTGGAGAAAAAGTAACCCTCATTTACTGCTGGTGGAAATGTAAACTGGTACACCCACTAAGGAAAATGGTATTGAGGGTCCTCAAAAAATTGAGAATAGAGTTACCATATGACTCAGCAACACCTCTTCTCAGTATCTACCCAAAAACCTTGAAAACATTTATAGTAAATGTGTATGTACCCCTATGTTCATTGCAGAATTATTCACAGTGGATAAAACATGGAATCAACCAAAGTATCCTTTGATATACAATTGGATAAAGAAGATGCAGTACATATATGCAATGGAATACTACTTAACCATAAGAAAAGATAAAATGCTGCCATTTGTGACAACATGGATGGATCTTGAGAACATCACGCTAAGTGAAATGTCAGACAAAAAAAGTCAAGAACCATATGATCTCACTCATATGTGGGAATATACAAGGTCTGTCCAGAAAAATTGCAGCCATTGTTAACATAACGAGAATGGTTTGCATTACATCAACGTAACCTGGCAGTCAAAGAGAGTGGACTGCAATGTGCTTGCATAAACAATGACGACTTCACTGTACTAGTCAGTGTGGTTGGTAGATGCCATTGAGTGAGCATATGCACTGTGTGGCTGTGGGATTCACAGTGACTGGGCAAGTAGAGCAACGCTTCTGCATCAAATGTTGCATTAAGCTTGAACATTCCACTGTGGGAATTATTCAGATGATTCAGAAGGCTGCAGTTATGGGCAACTGGCGATCGACAGCTTCATTATGACAATGCATCTGCTCATGCATCATGTCTCATGCAGAATTTTTTGGCAAAACACCAAATCACCCAGATAACTCAGCTCCCCTACAGCTGCCGCAAATCAGGGGCACCCTACAACTTATGGCTTTTCCCAAAGCTAAAATCACCTTTGAAAGGGAAGAGATTTCAGACCATCTCATTTCCTGAATGAGATTCAGGAAAATATGACAAGGCAGCTGATGGTAATTCCAACGAAGGATTTTGCAGAGTGTTTTGAACAGTGGAAGAGATGCTGGGAGAACTGTGTGAGATCCCAAGTTGCCTACTTTGAAGGGAACTGAGGCATCATTGTCCTATGTACAATGTTTTGTATATCTTCTTTCTTCTTCCATAAATGTCTCTATTTTTCATATTACGTGGATAGAAACTCCCTGGATGGGCCTTGTAAAAAACTGAAAGCAACAAATGAACAAACAAGGCAAATAAACAAAACTCATAGACTCAAACAATAGTATGTTGGTTACCAGAGGAAAAAAGGGGTCAGGAGGAGATAGTAAAGGGCAAAGAAGGTCAAATATATGATGACAGAAGGAGGTTTGATTTTAGGTGGTAAACACACAATGCCATATGCAGATAATGTGTTAAATAATTGTATACATGAAGCCTATATAATTTTATTAACTGATGTCACCCCAATAAATTTAATACAAATAAAATCAAAATACTGTTTTTAATTGAGGTATAATTATCATATAAAAAGCATACCTTTTATTTGTATAGGTCAATGAATTTTGACAAATTTATACACAAGTATACTTACACAAGTATAAAATTTATAACATTTCCAGAAACCCAGAAAGGTTTCTCCTCCCACTCTTTATTCAGCATCACTGCACACCCTCCCCAAGGCAACCACTCAACTAATGTTTAGATTTCCATCTTCATAGGTGAATTTTTCCTGTTCTGGAGTATCACATAAATAAAACCACACAGCATGGACTCTTTTTGGCCTGATTTCTTTTGCATGTATCAGGAGTTCATTTCTTTCCAATGCTGACGTAATATTCCATTTATGAATTACTGCAACCTGCTTATCCATTCACCAGTTCATAGATGTGTGATTATTTCCAGTTTTGGGCCCTTGTGAGCATTCTTGTTTAAATCATTTCGTGGACATGTTTTCATTTCTCTGGAGCAAATACCTAAAAGGGAAGTTGCTGAGTCATAAAGGAGGGTATGTTTAACTTCACGAAAAATTGCCAGAATGGTCTTCAAAATGGTTCTAACATTTTAAATTCTCACCAGCAGTGTATGAGAGTTCTATTTGCTCTACATTATGTCCCAGCATTTGGTGTTATCAATCTTAAAATTTTTAGCTATTACCTTGCATGTAAAGTGATACCTCATTTTAATATGTCCCTTTCCCTGTGACTGATTATGTTAATATCCTTTTCATATGCTCATTTATATATCCTTATATGGAATCTGTTTAAGACTGTTGTCCATCAAAAATTTTGGTTTGTCTTTTTATTATTGATCTGAGTTTTAAAAAATATTCTTTTAAAAATTATATTTTATTGATTATGCTATTACAGTTGTCCCAATTTTGCCCTCTTTGCCCTCTCCAGCCAGCGCCCTGTGCTCCCTCAGGCAATCCCCACACCATTCTTCATGTCCATGGGTCATGCATATAAGATCTTTGGCTACTCCATTTCCTGTACTGTACTTTATATCCCCGTGGATATTCTTTAACTACCAATTTGTACTTAATCTCCTCACCTCTTCACCCATTCTCCCATGCCCCCCCGCACCTAGCAACCATCAAAACACTCTTTGTATCCATGACTCTGTGTCTGTTTTTCTTGTTTGCTTAGTTTGTTCTTTAGATTCAATTGTTGATAGATATTTATTTATAGCCATTTTATTTTTTCATACTTTTGATTTTTTTCTTAAATAAGTCCCTTTAACATTTCATATAGTAATGGCTGGTAATGATGAACTCCTTTAGTTTTTTCTTGTCTGGGAAGTACTTTATTTGCTTTTCCATTCTAAATGATAGCTTTGCTGGATAGAGCAATCTAGGTTATAGGTCCTTGCTTTTCATCACTTTGCACATTTCTTGCCAGTCCCTTCTAACCTGCAAAGTTTCTTTGTAGAAATGAGCTGACAGGCTTATGGGAACTCCTTTGTAGGTAACTCTCTGCTTTTCTCTTACCACTTTTAAGATTACCTCTTTATCTTTAACCTTTGGCACTTTAATTATGGTGTGTCTTGGAGTGGGCCTCTTTGCATTCACCTTGTTTAGGACTCTCTATGCTTCCTGGACTTATATGTCTATTTCCTTCACCAAATTGAGGAAGTTTTCTTTCCTTATTTTTTCAAGCAGATTTCCAATTCCTTGCTCTTTCTGATCTATATCTGGCACTGCTATGATGCCTGAAGTTGTCCCAGTGACTGCTTACACTATCCTCATTTTTTTTGGATTTTTTCTTCCTGTTGTTCTGATTGGTTTTTTGCTTCCTTATGCTCCAAATCATTGACTTGATTCTCGAGTTCGTGTATGCTACTATTGTTTCCCTATGAATTGTTCTTTATTTCAATTAGTATATCCTTCATTTCTGACTGGATCTTTTTTATGTTGCTGAAGTCCTCACTGAGTTCCTTGACCACCCTTATAACCAGTGTTTTGAACTCTGCATCTGATAGATTGCTCTTCTCCATTTTGTTTAGTTCCTTTTCTGGAGTTTTGATCTGTTTTTCACTTGGGCCATGTTTCTTTGTCTCCTTATTTTGGCAGCCTCTCTGTGTTTTTTGTTTTTGTTTTTTTAATACATTAGGTAGAGCTACTATAACTCCCTGTTTGGTAGTGTGTCCTTATGTAGTTGGTGTCCTATAGGGTCTAGTGGCATAGCCTGATTTATCACCCAATGTGGGTACTCAGGGTGTGCCCTTTGTGTGAGCTATGTATACCCTCCTCTTGTAGTTGAGCCCTGATTGCTATTGGTGGGTCAATGGGAGCTATTTACCCAGGCCCATCAGCTGCTAGGACTGGCTGTGACCACTGACCATCAACCTCTACCCTCTGTGGAGGATCAGCTGTGCAGGAGGGGCAGGGTGGGTGGTGTTCTGACATGGTCTGTAGCTGGTTGTGCTGGCCCAGGGTTTTTCCCAGGTGGTGCAGGCCAAAGTCAGCCCCAACCTGTGTTTTCCCTAGGGCCACCCTGCCTGAGCTATAAAGAAATCTGAGATGGCTGCTGTTTGTGCTGGGCTTGGAGATTCCCAGGCAAAGCTGAGCTGTGAATCTAGGCTGGCTGTCGCTAGTCCTGGGCCTAGGGCTACTTAATAAGAGGTATAGGGGTTGGGGGCTTACTGAGGCTGGCTGTTGCTTATTGAAAGGATTTATGATGTTGTGAAGCATTATCCAAGGCAGTCATTCACATGAAAAAGTCACAGTTAACAATTTTGGTGGGCCTGTAAGTTGGATGTGATGGAGTCTCAGATACGGCATCTGCCTGCTGACTCTGTGGCTCTAATAGGGGGAGGCCTCAGAAAAGGGACAATGGCCTCTGCCCACCTTTTTTTCTGAGAGAAAGCTGTCCCCCAGGTCCCATCTTGATGCCAGGCACTTTGGCTCCTCCCGGTATCCACCGGTGCCATTCAGGCTGTTACTCGGTGCTGGAGCTTAGAGGGAGTAAGTCTAATAAGTCCATGTGTGAGTTTTTTAAGGGGAACTGCTTTGGACTCCAGCAGTTTCTTCCACTGACTTAATCCTTGTTTGTTTTGTAGCCAGAAGTTATGGGGGCTTACCTTCCTTGCACTGGAACCAGGGGCCGGGGGCTGGGACTCCTTACTCCCAGGATATCCCTCCGGAATTTTTATCCACCATATGTGGATGTAGGACCAGCCCATTCTTCATCACTGCCCCACCTACCAGTCTGGATGGATGTGGCTTCTTTAATTCCATAGTTGTCAGACTTCATTCAACTTGATGTCTGACAGTTCTGAGTAATGGTTGTTCTATATTTTAGTTTGTAATTTTGATGTGGTTGTGTAAGGAGATGAGCCATGTTTACCTATGCCACCATCTTGACAAGTAAAAATATTCTTAATACAAGTTATTTTTCAGATTCATAATTATCTTGTGATTTTTGTTTCCCATTCTGTGGTTTTCTGTTTTAGTTTCTAAATTATGTTTTGATGAATAGAGATTTTTAATTTTGATGAAGTTAATTTATCAATTTATTCTTTTATGATTATACAGTAGGTAGTTAGATAGGCATGAGCAGAGTAGAAATGATAGACCAGGTACAGAGGGTCACCAGCATGGAGATCCCTAGGTGCCTAACTATTAGCAAGAGTTCAAGCCCATGCCTGACAACTGCCTTAAGTAATTAGCCCCTAGAGATGACACCTAGGCCTCAGTTGTGTTTCAGATCCAGGCCAAGCGAAGCAGTAAAACCAGATGGAGAGATGCCATGGTTGACATCAGAACTAACTCCACTGACTAATGACCCCCTGTCCTGGCACTGACCAATCACTGGAGCCCACACCCTGAGGAGACATACCTGGAAAGTTGGTGAATATTCTATTGAGATCCTCTCCTGATACCTCCAGATAAAACTCTCAGGACAGATAACCCAGTGTGGCATTCTCTGTGGAGCACACCTGTGCTCCCCACCCTCATCCTTTCTCTCCTTTTTCTTCCTCCCTCTTCTCCCCTTTCCTGTAGGGGTGTTTTCCTTGCCCCTCTCTTTCCCCTGCGCTCCAAGGGCTCTTCTTTTGCCTCTGTAGCTTTTTTGCTCAGCCCATTTCTTTTATGGTTCACTTCTTCTACCTCTGTGATGTTCTAAATAAACTATCTCTTATATTTTGAGTCTTGACTCTGAATTCTTTCTTAGGCAGAACTCAAGTAAAAAGGTTGCTATCTCCACCATTCTACCACCAGTCTAATGAGGCCACCAACAGTTTGCGTTTTCTGGGTTCTAAGAAATATTTGTTTATCTCAAATTGTGAACATGGTCACTTATGTTTTTTCTACAACAACCTTTGTTATTTAGTGTTCACATTTAATTTTGAGGTAGGTGTCAAGGTTAATATTTTATTCCATGTAGATTTTCAGTGGTTCTAGCCCCATTTTTTGAAAAGGATGTATTTTTTAAATAAATGTTGCTGAGATAACTGGATATCCATAAGAAAAGAGAGAAAATTGTATTCATTCTAAAAAACTGAACAAAAGGAGATTTAGTCTCATGAGACACTAAATTAAAATTAAAATTCTGACCTCCAGAATTTTTTTTTGACTGAGCCCAGCAATGTTTAACAGTGGTTTTATTAGGTGAATGCTTGGGAGTATTCAATCAGAATTTTAAGATAATAAAGTTGTTATTTTCCCCCAGCTTTTTTTTGAGATGTAATTGATATAACATTGTGTAAGTTTAAGATATACGACGTGATAATTTGATAGACTTATATATGTGAAATGATTGCTATAATTATTAATGTTAGTTAGCACATCTTTCATTTTACATAATTACCATTTTGTTGTTGTTATGGTGAGAACATTAAAGCCCTACTTTGATAGCAGCTTTCAAGTATGTGATAACAGTATTTCTAACTATAGTCATCATGTTGTATAGTAAATCTTCAGAATGAATTCATCTCACAATTATAAGTTTGTACCCTTTAACCAACATTTCCCCTTCTATCCCTCAGCCCCTGGCAACCACCATCCCACAATGTTTCTAGGAATTTGACTGTTTTTATATTCCACATATATAAGAGAGATCATACAATTTTTGTCTTTCTCTGTCTGACATATTTCATTTAGCATAGTGTCCTCAAGGTCCATCCTTTTCAGCACAAATTTCCTTCTTTTTTATGGCTGAGGGATACTCTATTGTATGTATATACCAAATATTCCTTATCCATTCATCTGTCATAGAAACAGGTTATTTCCATGTCTTGGCTATTGTTAATAATACTCTAATGAACATTGGGATACAGATATCTCTTTGTGATAACCATTTCTTTCCCTTTGAATATATAACCAGAAGTGGGATTACTAGATCGTATGCTAGTTCTATTTTTATTTTTTTTTAGGAATTTCCATATTGTTTTCCACAGTGGCTGCACCAATTTACATTCCTACCAAAAGTGCACAAAGGTTTTTTTCCTCCACATCCTTGACAGCACTTGTTATGTCTTTTTTTTAGACAATAGCCATTCTAACAGGTATGAAGTGATATCTCATTGTGGTTTTGATTTACATTTCCCTGATGATTAATTATACTGAATAAACTTATCAAAGATAATAAATTTGCATTCTTTAAATGATATATGCATACCTACAGACAGATAGACAGAAATACAAAAAGGTCCCAGGAAAATTATCTCCAAACTAATAAAACATGTTTAAGATGTCTATAAAATTAGAGGAGTACGCTGAAATGTTTTTGTGATTGTATTAAGCATGTTTGTATGAGAATTGTGACAGAGGTCTTTTCCTTGTTTTCTCTATTACTGTTATAGAGTAGAGACTTTTAAAAAAGATTTTATTTATTTATTTTTAGAGAGAGGGAGGGAGAAAGAGAGGGAGAGAAACATCAATGTGTGGTTACCTCTCATGCACCTCCTACTGGGAACCTGGCCGGCAGCCCAGGCATGTGCCCTGGGAATCGAACCTGTGATCCTTTGGTATGCAGGTTGGCGCTTAACCCACTGAACCACACCAGCCAGACTTTTTTTTAATGTAACCAAGAAATGCATAGTGAAAATGTATAAGTATGCTTGCTAGCTCTTCTCTAGGCTCATCTCCATACAGGTGTTTGTAAATCAGAAGCGTCATCCCCCATATAGCCTAGCTTCCAAAAGATCACCCAACTCCTTGTTTCTGTGCTCTGATACCACTAAGCCCATCATAAATAAATAAATAAATAAATAAATAAATAAATAAATAATACAAGGAGGCCATAATCATTCCCACCATAGAATTTTATACCATGTGCCTCTGACTCTTTATCTTCTGTCCTACTGTCTCAGCTCATGGGGCTATGGTCATGCCCTGACTTTCTCAGCTCTTATCTGTCCCACTTAGCCTGTGTTGAAGGTTGTCACAGTTGTGAAATTTGTCCACAGGACAGTATCCAGCACTCTCATCAGTCCTTCAAGGACTCCTGGGAGTTAGTCATCTCCTACCTGATTTGGATGATTGCAGCACAGATTGTTGAAGAGGCACATTAGTGCAGTGGTTTTTAAGGTGTGGTCCCTGGGGTATTGCTCCCCTGGGAATTTATTAGAAATACAGATTCTCGAGTGCCACTCCAAACCTGCTGAATCAGAAACTGTGAGGGTGGCACCCAGCAATTTGTGTTTTATTAAGCTCCCCAGGAGACTCCGATGCTTGCTAAAATTTTTGAAGCACTGCTTAGATTGGCCTGCCCTTTCATCCTTAACCTCAGTTAAAAGCACTCTTCAGACTCTCAGAGGTCAGACTTCTAGGGGTACGTATTTGTATTTCATATTAAAATTTTCCCTCCATATAATTTGACATGGTTGATAGAATTAATGTGACATAATAATCAAGGTAATGAGAAAATTGGAACAAAGACAAAAGGGCAATGAATCTGGAAACTATTACTACACAGCAAGCATCCAGCAACCTTTGTAGAGGAGAAAGGGAAAGAGGGAAAAGTGACTTAGTACTTAAGAGCTGCCAAAGAAAACATGATCACCTCAAGTGTTCCGGGGGTCACAAGATAACAACCTAGCAGTACAGAGAAGCATATAGCTCTTTCTGGCATTGGGAACTGAGAGATTCCTTTCCCAGTTCTTCGTGTGGGGACTGTTCAGTATGTAGCATCTTCCTCAGTTCCCATAGACAAGCTGTGGGGAGCCAACTCTTGTAACATCTTTTAATTTAGCTGATGGCATAAACCCCAAAGCTTAGGTAAATGCATCACTTGAGGGATATTCTTGAAGGGTGTGTTTAAGAGTTTCAGTTTGGTGTTTGCCTTTCTAACAATATGACTTAATCAAAAGATAAATTGCAGTGTTTATATCTAGTTTTTTTCAACATTTTAAACATGCATCTTATCATCCAAGAAATTCAATTTATATTTCTAGAGATTGTTATTAAAAATGGCACTTTATTTTCCAAATATAAAAGTATATTATTCAATGAAACATGGTTCTACAAGTCAGGCTTGACTCTAGTCTCAGTCTGGTAAGTCATACTCCCTGTCCCCTTATCACTGACCTGGAGACATGGAAGAAGTAGATACTTTTGAAGAAATACTCCTGAAATGTTATTTATTTGTGGCCCCAAGGATTTTAGAGACCAACCAGTCTATCTCCAGATAAGGGCAGTCCTGATTTTTATCACTCCATCATGCCCTGGAGACCCCCCAGGGTAAGGGCACTCAAGGCAGGCCTGACTATCAAGAAGGAAGTAAGGGGAGAACTCCTGTGGGTGATGGAATCCCCAAAGGGGAGGGCCTGGTTCTTGGCAAAAGGAACCCAAATTGATGGCACCATGGATTTGCTCCAAATCATAGCATTAGTGTTCCTTGTTCCTTTCCTCAGGCTCAGCAAGATTTCAACTCATATTTTGGTGCAGTAGGCAGGGTGTATGGTTCAAGCATACCCCAGAACACTGGAAGGCAGGGAACAGGGGTGAATTTATAAACACAAAATGTTGGAGGTTTCCTCATCAACCAAAGGTGGGAGAAGAGCAACTGTCAGTTCCAAAACTAAGTCTACTAATAACTTTTCGGTGTCAGGGGGTGGAGTGGGTACGTTTGACCTAGGTCAAACAGCCCATGCTACTCCACTAGGCCAGTTAGAGGTGGGGTCAGCTTCTGGGCTAAAGTCGTGGTTTTGGTGGAGCAAACACCTGAGTCAGGGGACAGAAAAGCAAGGTCAGGGGGGGGCGGGCGGGTCCGAAATGGGGGTGGAGCCTTGGAAAGGCTAGGGTGAGGACAGGGGCGGGGCAAAGGTGGGCTGAGGCTCGAGTCAGGCGGCAGGGGCGGATCTGAGGGAGAGAGTTTAGGTCCAAGAGAGATAGTCTAGGCCCGCGGAGCTCGCGCCTGCGCACAGGCGTCCCGGGGCGGGGCTGCGCGCGCGCGCAGGGCTTGGGCTCCGGAGGGAGGAGTCCCGGCAGGCGCCGGCTGAGGGAGGGGGCGCGGTGGCTTTAGAGTCAGACGTTCCTCCTGGCTGCCGGCGCGATGTTGGCTGCTGCGGATCGGGCCCCAAGGCCAGCGGGGATGTGACAGGCGGTCCTTCCTCTTACCTACGGTCTTTGGGCCTGTAGGTCGCTGGGTGAACCGTAGCTGGGCCGTGGCCGGGGAGGAAGAACACATCCGCACGGTAGGAGCCGGGGTCGGGGCAGGAGCCGGGGTCGGGGCAGGACTGCGAGAGCGTTTGCGAACGATTGGGCAGGGGGCGCGGTCCGGGTGCTCAGGCCCAGGTGCCTGAGATGAGGCTTTGGCGCCCTTGGGCCTCCTGCTCTCCGGGGTGACCCTTTGGAGCCCCCAGCGAGCCTCCTGTAGCGAGACATGCGTGAAGTCGGGAGGCGGACCTCCCCCGTCCCCAGCACGCGGGCTGTGACAGGAACGCCTGGGGCCTCGGCCGCAGGGTCTGCCGCCTTTCCCTCAGGAGAAATCAGGGCGAGGCTGAGATGCCTAAGTGATTTCAGAGTAAGGATGCTGCGAGGGTTGATAGGGGAAAGTACCGGGGTGCCTCAGTGACTATTTTTTTTGGGCCGGGGGGGAGGGTGGTTATTACTGGGTCACAACAAAGACACACCCTAAACACATCCTGAGATGAAACTTTGGTGAACCACACCACCTCTATAGACCCAGGTGCTTCTTCTCTCTGCATTTTAGACATCTGCTATTTTTATAGTACATATATATTTTATGTACCTATTTTTTTTAGTAGAAGGAGGAATGACTTCTTTGAGGTAGTGGTTGGTGGCTAAGCTTGAGTTTGAATTTCAATAATTGCAGATTCATCTTTGTAGGCTACCCAGCCAATTAGACTTGCTGTGCCAAGACTAGGCCTTAGCATTGTGGAAATTACTAGGGCAGGGACTTTAGTGGTCTCAGATTGGCATATGCATGTTTCACTCCCATTGGTGAAATAAACTGAATTTTAAGCTTCTACAGATAACCATTTGAAATACATTCTTTTTCTTCTTTTTTCCTGAGTATTAAAATATAACAGAACCTGTTAATATTACCATTAAAAATCATCTTTTAGATTAGTTTAAAGGGATTAGTGATGACAGCTCTTCTTTAATCAAAGCAATTTAAAATAACCTCCTCTTGCGAAAGATAGGCACAAAACATGTCTTACCTGAAATCAATATATGATAAAGATTTAAACATTTCTTAATGTTTTACCTGAAGTCAGTCTTCTCAAATGTTATTACTATTTGCCTCTCTTAATTTATTATATAGATCTTTAATATTTTCTTATTTGGTTGCTTTCTTTAGTGTTCTCAACAAAATTGACTTCAAAAAATCTTTAGATTAAAAAAACACATATTCTTGAATCTTTAACTGTAATTTTACTTGTGTGTTGTATTAATGTGCCATAGTAAGAAATGCTGGAAACCATCCTGAGAGCATGAACTCTCCATTTAAATAAACACAGTTTTTTCTATCTTTCTACATCCAGACCTGCATTTTTTTGGTTTGTTGCTTTGACTTAACTCCTTTGACTGTATGGTGGAAGGCAGGACTTTGATTCCACGTTTAAAAGTCAGAGACTCTCCATAATCTGTATTTGATAAAAGTCCCAGAGTCCTTCACAATTCTGGTACTTGTGTGTGTTTCTAATTTCATTTTCTACCATTTTGCCTGTCTTCTTTATACAAAGAGTATGTAGAGGTCTCTGAAAATGAAATCTTCCTTTGTGGTTTTACACTGTACTCTGTGTTGAGAATTCTTCTCTACCTTGCAAACAACTTACCTTTCAAGACGTAACCAAAATAACACTGAATCTTGTCCAGACATCTTATCCTACTTGTCTTGGTTGATCCAATAGTGTATTGTATGTTATGCAGTAAGCATTTGTCAATTGGTAGGTAGTTAATGATTTGTTTGTTTGCCTCCACCAGACTTTTGGGCTTCTTAAGGAAAGGGACCTTTGCACATACTATTGTGTGGCACAGGTGCTCAAAAGCTATTTATTGAATAAATTTTTGAGGATTGCTTGCAATCTTGGCTATAACTTTAAGATAGGCAAAATGTGTTAACTACTCTCAATACCAGAAAACTTAGGAAAAATGAATGCTCAAAAAAACTACTTTTAAATTTCCAAGAATGAAGTCAAAATTATTGTTCCTAATTAGGAAGGAAACCCCAGTTATGACAGAAGAAACCAGTGCATTTTATAACACAAGAATAAAAGGGTATGGCCAGTAAGGATTACTACTTCTTTGATTTTAGGACTTCGAGGCCAAGTAATTTGCCCAAGATCATGCAGTTATATAGAAAGAAACAGGCCTAGCTGGGATATGATCTAGGCTTCTGACCATCTGTGTATTTTACCTTTGCTTCCAGTTTCCTAATTCTAAGTCTTAATAATGGTTTTACAGTCTGAGTAGGGAATTTTGAATGGGGGGCTTTAATTCTATTAAATTGATAGACTATTGAACTTAAAAGAATTAACAGATTATTTGGTTCAGCTTTCAAAATTTTACCCATTAAACAACTAAAACCTGAAAGGGCAAGTTGCTTGAGGTTAGAGTCACCTGTATCCCACATGTCCTGACCTCATGCTTGTGTATTTTTCATTACTCCATAGTGCTTTCGGGAGCAAATGAGAAGGTTCCCAATTTTCAGAGGGAGAGCAAATCAGCTTGCACTTTCTTCCTCATTGAATGCTTAGCTTTTGAGTGGCTAAGAAACATGATAATTCATTTGGGGATACAGGAGAAATCTAAGCTTCACCATTCCATTTGGTGCAATAGTTTTTAACCTCAGTACTTGAGGCCCCCTCTCCAAATGCCCCATAGCAAATGGCTTCTGCTCACCATATGGAGATGACGCATACAGTCATGTTTTGGTGGTAAAATGAGATTTTGATATAACAAGGTTCCAGCTGGCTAATAGCATGGCTAAAATTACATGTATGGCTGCTCTATGTGAGAAGAGCCTATCTGATTACGTGATAGGTTTTCTTGGGAAAAAATTTATAATTCTGGTTTTATGCTTTTGAAAACTCAGTTTTAAAATGTGTACTTCTTGTGGTGGGCCTGATTAATTCCAACAGGCCTTTTATTTGACAAACAACTTAATGGTCAAAGAAATAAGAAAAAATCTAACTTTTAATTTTTTTCTTATTTTTTTCTCACTATATGATTTTATACGATAATCAAAGCATAAATGTAATGTTTAATATTTGCTTTCATAGTTAATGTTTTCTTTTTGCTAAAGTTTTTGTACATATAAGTTATTATGTTATGATGAGTTGAGTTTCTTATTTTTAATAACTGGACATCTAATTTGCCTCCCATTTTGCAAGTAATGCAGTTAACATGTAACTGTCCTTCCTTTTGCTTCTTTTCCTTTAGGCTAAAGTTTTAGGAGAGGGATTACAAGGTCAGAGGGTATGAAGGTTTTTGTCAATATTGAAAAATATTACCAGATTGATTTCTGAAAGGTTGTATTGATTCACAGTGCCTCCTGAAGCTTGGTCGACACTTTCATCATGCTTTTATAGGCTTTTGTTTATTAAAAGTTTGTTTTTTAAAAATGAGTATAAGGGTTCCTGCTGCCTAACATACTGTCTACAGTAGAGAAGCAAATACAGTATTTTCCTAGCTTTATTTTCTCCTTTTTTGGAATTTTTTGTCCTTTGTGCATAAATTTACTGGGATTTTCTTACTGATTTTTATTAGCACTTAATATCATAAATACATTAACCCCCTTGAAATATGGTTCTGATTTGTTTTTTGTTGTGTTTATTGTTATAGACTTCAGTTTTTAAAATTATTAAAATTGTTGAATTTTAAACAAAATTTTGTGATTTCATCTTTTGATTATGAGGTCTGAATGACTGTCCATCGTCAGATGCACACTTACTTTCTTAAGCTTTTAGAATTTGTTTCATTATATTTATATATCTTAGCAAATTATATATGTAATTGAGATTGAGTTTAATTCATGTGGATTTTATACTATAGAGAATCACATTCTTAAATATGTAAGTGAGTTTCCGTTGGTAGGGTACTGTTTTTATTTTTTCCCTGAATTTGAATAGGAAACAAAACAAAACTAATCTAGTTATTTTTTAAATAAATGGGTACTTATTTTTTTAATATATTATAGTAAATTTAGACAAACTAAAATTTTCATGAAAGCAATATTTTGGTTAATTGAAGTTTTTGTTGGATCAGGATTAACCAGAAGGCCATTTATGATTTAACTCTTACTATTAATCATTCTAAAATACATAAAAGTAAGACCTTGATTATGTTTCCTTTGAGGAGTGAGACATTCTAGATAGATGAGACATCCCAGGATAATAGTTAATATTGATTGAGTGCTCGGTACTGTACCGGTGTTTGGCATGAACTTTCTTATTTCTGATAACAACCCTAAGAGAGGTAGGTTCTTTTTGTGACCCCATTTTGCAAATGGGAAAACTTAGAGAGGAAGACTGACACTCCAAAGGTAACATAGCCAGTAAGCAGTGAAATTGGAAGTTCATTTCCCTACTTTTAAAAGGCTCTATTTGAAAAATATATTATATAATCTTATTTTTTGTGCTAAGGATTTGAACTTTATCTGTTAGGCATCGGAATGATATTAGATGTTTCAAAGCAAGGGGATGATATATTATGTTATGTTTTTTAGGGAGATGGCTGATGCAACAGTGTACAAATATATTAAATTGTGTTTCTGATAGAAAGTGGTTGCAATAGATCATATGAGAAATGAAGCCTGAACTCTAAGGTGGTTTTGGAGATCAGGGGATATGATGGAAAGTTATGGGACTTAGTAACTGACTTACAAGAGAGTGGGAAGCGGGAGTGTTGATTTGGAAAATATCAAATGACAGATGAATATGTACTCACAGCCCTTTGTTGTATTTCTTTCCTAGCATTGACTGTGATGTACTGTACTAATCTAGTGACACATCTACCTCCTGTGTTGGGTTATGTGCTTGTTAAGGACAGGACTGAGTAGAAGGCGTGAGCTAATACAGCATGAGCTAATACAGTAAGAGGGCAAGAGACAGAACTGCCTGTGGGAGACCAGATTACTGGAATCATAGAGTGAATGGAGGAAGAGGAGCTGTAGAAAGTGAAGGCTGTCAGGGAGGTGGGGGGAGAGGCATCAGGGTCAGATCAGGGCAGTAGTGTTAAGGAGCAGGAAGTATTAGCAAAGAAGTAAACAGAATGCCACCTCAGGCTACAAACAGTTCTGGTTGGTGTCTTCTAGATATGCTGATGACCAATGGTTGTATAGAGCTAAATTGTCTTTTCCTGTGTTACACACTCAGCTCCGCCCCCCCCCCCCCCCCCCCCCCCCCCCCCCCCCCCCCCAACGCCCATACCTTTCTCCTTTCTCAGTATATCCTGTTGTTTCTTGCTTCTTTTAGCTTCTGACATCTGCTTGGTTAGGTACTGATGGCTGGGGTTTGACTCACCCTAATGAGAACACCCAATCAGAGCCCCCCTTTCTTTTTAACTGAATTGATCAAACGGAGTATTTCAGGTGTAATCTCTGAGTTTTCAGTTCTTCTTTGTTGAGTTGATTGCTTTTGAATGTCCTCAGTGTTATTTCTCTGACTTCAGGACTTCTAATTGGTTATTTTGAGTTTGGAGCCTTGGGTAAGGAAGAGGATTCTTAAAGGCTGGGTGCATGAAAGCTGCATTTTTTTTTTTTTTTTACCAGTTTATCTTTGCATGTTGAGCAGTAGGTTAGTTTAAATATAGTTGAATCATCTTTGAGGATTGTTGATTTTTACAATGCCACAGGACCATTGTTCCAAATAATTAAGAATTTCTATTATCTCTGTGTAGGTCTATTGTTATCGAAGGTATGGGGGCTTGTTTTAAATTTCTTTGGTCAATTCCTAACTTAATTCATCTGTTTGCTTTTCAAAGTCCTGTTCTTTAGAAAAGGAATTTGTGCTTGATTTCTTCTGTTAACGTTTACTTCTGAGCATCCTTACCCTTCACTCTACCTTCTCCTTCCCAGTTCATCTGCCCAGTTTCTGTACCTGGTTAGTACAATGGGACGAAAAAAGTAAAAACAAAACAAAATGTGGGTAATTACTTCTCTCATCCCTTCCTTTCCATGGGTCGCTGCTCTCCTCTCCCTGCTGCTCAATTTGGCCTGGCCTCCTGCCCCATGGCCTCAGTTCTGTGTGTGAGAATGAGATGCTGACTTTCTTGGGGTTTTGGTTCTTTTGTGATGTCTGTTTCGGTGTCTGGTATTGAAAAGTCCAGGTGACATGTCTTAGTAGATGCTTTCTATTCCCTGGCAATCCACCTCGCTTTAAAATGCAAAAAATAATTTAGGTCCTGTTTTTTTAAAACTCATTCTCCCTTTCCCTCTTCCTCTGACTCTCCCTCTCCCCCCCTCGCCTTCTCCCTGTCCCTCTTTCTGTTCCTTTTTCTTTCCCTCCCACATCCCTACCCCCATACCAAGATATCACAACCTTTGATGCCAGAGCCCTTAGTGAATACGCTAGGGACAGTAAAGATAGGCAGACACCAAAGGTACTTTGAATTGTTGTTGTCATCTTATTAATGATATTTGATTGCAGCCTGAGTGCTTTGGGGAAATTTGAGAGCATTCTGTGACCATTATGTCTTGGCAGCCAGTGTTAGGATTGGGAGTTAAAATTTTCTCTGAAGATCATAGCTTAGAAAAGCAGGAACTATTCATAACAGCTATTTAAGTGTGTAGAATGGGTCTGGTGATATTTTGGTCTGAGTTGGTAGGCCAGCTTACAGGAAACATATCTAGGTGGTATTTCTTTACAGGAGGTGTGGAGTCAGGGATGGCCATTTCCCCCCCTTATTCTTATTTTTATTTTTAATTTTTTCAAGTTTATTTTCTTCATTTTAGGATAGTCTGGACTTGTTAACCCTTATTTATTATTGGCTTCAGCTGGAGTTGGAAACTTTGCCATCGTTGTGGCCACTCTTGCAATCAGCTTCTTTCCAGGACATGTTATACAACGTAAATGCCCTTAACACAGACTTTGAGACCAGATACTGAGCCTGGACTTTGCTTATTCATGTCATCCATCCATTCAAGAAATATCTGCTGAGTGCTTGCTAGTAATAGTGCAGTGAGGAAACACATTTTCTGCCCTGAGAAACTTATGTCTAATGATAACATATAGGAATAAACAAGTATATATGTAATATGCCTGCTATTATAGGGTTGTGGAGAAAAACAAAGCAGAATAATGTAGAAATAGTATGTGAGTGGGATACTGCTATTTTATATAAGGTGGTTAGAGAAGGCTGTAGTGATGCATGGTATTACAACAGATATGTAGAAGTGATATTGTGATCTAATTTGAGCAGGTTTTAGGGGAGAGAACATTTGAGAAAGATGGAACAAGGGTGCAAATGTGTTGTGGTTGAAGCATTCTTTTCCTGTTTGAGAAGTGGCAAGTAGCTCAGTGGAGGCACTGAGGAGAATGATTGGTGGAAGATGGGGTGGTGGTGGGAGAGCATGAAAGGATGGGAGAGGGGTGCATGATAGATCATATATGGCCATGTTGGCCAGTGGGACATTGACTTTTATCCTGAACATGGGAAGCCATTGAAGGGTTTTGACTTGTTTTAAATAGACTTCTCAATTGCTCTTTAGAGAATGTTAGAGGCAGGGCATAAGGAGATCTTTCATCAGGCTCCAGCGGTAATCCTGAGTGGGAGACGATGGTGATTTTGGGCAGGGATTAGAAGAAGTGCTCACCTTCTGTGTACATTTTGATGGAAGAGCCAACAGAGTTTGATGGTAGATTGGATATGGGCGATTTATTTTGGCCTGAACAGCTGGAAGAATGGAGTTGCCATTTACTAAGATAGGGAAGCTGCAGGAAAAGTAGGTTTTTAGGTGGAAATAATGAGTTCAGTTTTGGACATGTTAAGTTAGCAGTCCAAGTAGAGATATTGTCTAGACACCTGGGTATACATGAGTCTGCAGTTCAGGACAGAGGTCTGGGCTGGAGATAATAAATTTTCAGTCATTGGGATATAGATATGAGAACTGAATAAGATAATCTAGGGAGTGAATGTGGCTGGAGAAGTCCTAAACCTTTGCCTTGGGATCCTGGAATGTTTATAGAGAGAGAGAGAGGGAGAGAGGGAGAGACAGAGACAGAGACAGAGAGAGGGGAGAGTTAGAGCAAGACCTAGCAAAGGAGACTAAGATGCATCCAGGTGAGGAATGAGGAGAATTGAGTGCATGGTACCACTGAAGCTACGTGAAACATTTTAGAAAGAGAAAGTGGTCAGCTGTGTCAGATGCTGTTATGTCAAGGGCCAAAATTTGGCTGTTAGATTTAACAGTTTGAAAATCATTCGTAACTTTAACAGGTTGTTTGTAGTGGAGTGATAGAGATGAAACTTGATTGGGGTGGGTTTAAGAAAGAACTTCAGGGGAGGAATTGGAGGCAGCCAGTCCTTTCAAGGAGTTTGCTGTAAATTGAAGCTGAGAAAAATAGGGTAATAGCTGGAGGGGATATAGAATCAAGGACTTTTTTTTTTTCAGATGGGTGCCTTTCTAGTATATTTGTATAAATAGAGAGTATTTATAGCTGATGGAATAATCTGAGAGAGAAAAAATTATAGGAACCATATTTTAAAAAAATAAATGAAATTAATTTTATCCTAAAATGTGTACCCAAGGTCTATCATTATCATACATTTATCCTTATATATTAATCTATTTTCAAATGAAGACAGTGGGTGCCTGGGAGAGGTGTTAAAGAAAATTCCTTCCCCACAGTTTGGTGAATTTTCATCAGCTCAAAACTGTAGTTTTTATATGTGGATAACAATTTTTTAATAAATTATTAGGAAATGCGTTAACTTTTTTTTTTCTTTTCCCTAACCTATTTTTCTCTGGTAGCTTTTACCTGTTTATCATTCTCAGCAGTTTTGCACAGTGCTTACCCAGTGGTAGGTTTTAAATTTTGATTTGATAATCTCTGTTTATTATGGCAGTTTTACTATCAGTACCTTTTCATAAAGAAAAATATATTTAAAAAACTTTCAAAGTATAAATGAAGCATTTTTAAGGGGGAAATTTGATGGTCACTCTTTTTCCTTTTTTTCTCATGTACCTGACCACACTTGTATTGTAATTGCTTCTGATTATTGAGTTCCTGTCTGAGATGAGTTCAGAAAATTAAGTTGAAAGCCCATATTACAGTTAGAGCACTTTATGTGCCTCTTTCTGTGGTTCACTTATGTTGGAGTAAGTAAGCAATATTTAGTGCTTGAGCATCATTACAGTAGCTTTTTTTTTTTAAATCCTTACCGGACGATGTTTTTTGATTTGAGAGAGTGAGAGACATCGATTGGTTGCCTCCCTTTGCCATTGAATCTGCAACGTAGGTATGTGCTCCGACCAGGGATTGAACCTGCTACCTTTTGGTGTATGGAACAACGCTCCAAACAACTGAGCCACCCTGCCAGGGCCCATTGCAGTAGCTTCTTAATCTTCTTTGGTCTCCCTCCAGATTTTCTTCCCTTAGCTACTGGCCCATGCAACTGACTGGATTTCTGAAACACAAATCTGATCAGGTTATGGTGCTTAAAAATCCCGTGTAGCTTCCTGTTTATGGAAGTTTGCCCTCTTTTTTCTTCTTGCCCACTTCCCTGTACTTGCTTTCTTCTTTAGAGGATCTGGAGTGCTCCCTAGAGGGTTCTAAAACACATCTGATGTTTCTTGCCGCTGGACCACAGGAGAGTGGTCAAATTCTTTTACCAGTGTCTAGAAAGCCCTCTGTGAGCTGTGGCCCTTATCTTCTGTCATGCTTCCATGATGATGAGAAACTCTTTAACCTCTCTGTGCTTTTGCACATACTATTCCTCTTTTCCAGAATACCATTCAACTTCTTAGCTATCTTGTTGAATTGCTTCTTCTTTTTAAAAGCTAAATATAGATGTCTCCTTTTCTAGGAAAGCTTTTAGGCATATTTTTTAATCAATGACTCTTTTACCTGTCCTCCATTATATTCTCTGTTCTCTGTGTTTCTATAATATTTTGCAATTATTTCATTGTAGTAATTGCTATATTTTACTCTGTCTGCTTTTGTCTAGCCCCCTTTGCCCCAACACAAACTTACAGTCACTCAGATTTTCATTGAATGAGTGATGGAGTAAAGCAAATGATAATTTTGATTGACCTATTTGGTTGTACTTTTTTGTCAATTTAATTTGTAAAAAATATACAAATGAGCAATTCCGATAGCATGTTTAAGACAAGAGTCAGACCCCAAAGTGTCTTAAGAAATTGATATTTTATTAAATATTTGTTCTTATGAGCAAATAATATTTGTTGATTTTATTGTATGCGTATATTGCAAATCTGTTTTTGTCTAAATGTCTGAATATTTTCCTCTATGGTGTCATTTTATTTCTCTTTGGATTTCTGTTTGGATGTTGACCTCATACACCCTCCACCCTAAACATATCTTAAATCAGTTCCTTAAATTTGATCTTTACCTCTCCATTAGTGTTTTCTATATCACTATGTTTTAAGTTACAATACTTAGGTTTCTCTACACTATTTTAAAGTTTCATTTCTATATCTTATCTTTACCGAGTTCTATTGTAATTCAGCAAATGGTGTTCCTGATTTGTTAGTACTAATGATGAAAAGCTGAATAAGAGAGGGTCCCATTTCACAAATGATTGTGATACAATGTGATGAGTATAATAATATAGTAATAGGGGAAAATCTGGGGCACTCTAGGAGTAGAAAATATCTCTTTCATGTATCCCTTAATTCTTACTTGGTTCCTGCCAGCCTCTTTTAGGCCCTCATTACTATGCTTAGATAATTTTAGGACTATTTAATTGCTTGCCCTGCCTTAATTCTTTTGTCATTCTAGTTCATCATGGATGCTGGTCATCAGAGTAGTTGTCTGGAAAAAGAAAAAGCTACCTTTCTTTCTTTGTTTTACTCATAGAATAAAGTCCAAAATAGAATAAAACCTGTAAAGCAAAGCCTTTGACCTAGAGGTTTTTTTTGTTTTGTTTTGTTTTCTGTTTTTGGGGGGTCTTCTGCTATGTGAACCTTCCATTTCAGTAAAACTCTTCTGCATACTGTTGTAAACACGCTTCACACTGTACCTTTTTGCCTTGTTTGTTTGAGCCATACCCTCTCTCCCAACAGTGTTCTTACTCTTGTTTCTTCTACTTACTGACATTGTATCTATCCTTGGACATAGTTCCTAATTGTTAAGTGCCTTGTGAACTTTTTATATGATCATACCCATGTTTTTAATACCTTCTCTTCCTTTGTCTTCATGATATCACTCTCTCCTGTTTTTCTTTTTTCCTTTTAACCTGTTCTTTCTCAGCTGTCTTTATTGACTGTTATCCCTTAATGTTCTTGTTTCCTGAGGTTTCAGGATGACCTCTTTTTTTTTTTTTCTTTCATTTTGCAGTCTTTCTTATCTCCTTTCTGTGTGCATTTCCTCAGCCCATTTTTCTGTTAAGCACTTCTAGTCCTTAGGTTTGCTACTTAGAATGCCCATCTGATTGTTTAGTAGAAAACATGAATCTTAGAGCATCAAAAATTAAGTACATGGTTTTCTCCAGGTGGCATGTATTCATCTCATTTTAGTATCTAGATTAATGATGCTGCCAGTCACTCAGTTACCCAAATTATAAACCCAGGAATCATCTTGATTTCTGTTCACCTGTCCCTTGTTTCCTCTCCATTCCCTTTTCTGTTTCCTTGAGCCAGGCTCTAATATCCTGAGTAGACCATTGTGAAAAACCTCTTTAAGGTAAGTCTTCTGCCTGGGCCTGTATGTTCAACAGGAAATGGCATGTTGGTTATGTTATGTAGGAATGCCAGTGGCAGAATAGTTTTGGGTGCACCACCCTAGAATATTGTGTGAACTATAGACTAATCCATGTGTATCCATTAAAGGTCAATTTCCTAAATATTTTTATTGGATGACATGGTTAGGAAATAATTTATAATTTTATAAGGAATTTGCTTAAGGATTAAGAAAATGATTTATAAGGATTAGAGGGAAAGTAAAAAAAGATATATGGAAAATGAAGTCAGGCTGGGATAAGTGCCAGAAATGATCTTATAGGACATTTTTTTAAAAAGCTAGAAAAGAAATTAAAAGTTTGAAAGTAATACAGTACTTGGTACTTGGTGTCCAAATACCAGTGAAGAGCAGTTAACTAGAGAAAGATCTTGAGACTCAGTAGACAGAAAGGAGAGCTTTAGTGTTAGGAATCGTAGGCTAATGTATTTGAGTAGTACTTCGAAGAGGTACTATTAACTCTTGGTTAATACCCAGGAGAGATTCCTGATATTAATATTGTATGTTCCTGGAAGATACTGGCCTAATATGGTAATACTACAGATATGGTAATGTAATTACTGTATCTTTACATCATCTAATATGTTTCTTAACCACAAGTTGTTTAGTATAAAATCACTTTTTTCTGAACCCAAATATAGTCATTTGAATTTTATAGTTTCTTGAATTTTTTTTTTTTGTTTGCAAAGAGTAGATTTTAGAATTTGTCTTCCTTGTAGTGTTTTGAAAAGTCCAAAATTGCACAAGAAAGTACTTTAAAATTTGAGCCCCTTATAGTCTAAATGACGACACATATTTTAAAATAACTGAATTTTACTGATTGTGACTATTTTGCAAAAGTATTAAGTGTGTTTATATTTGCTTTTGCTGTATAATTTGTCTTTATTCACTTTCAGATGAATTTTGGGTCTCTTGAGGCTGGCAGTAGATTCTTACTTATAACTTACCTTGGAAGATATATTTGAACCTTCTGTATTATGATATTTTGAAGCTGAGAGTGGAGTGTGTGTATCATTTTGGTTTATATTGCTCTGCCTAGGATCTCCCCTGTGGAGGAGGTGAAAAAGAAATGAGAAAGATTCAGAAAGAGATCCCAGGGTGGACCAAGGTGGGTGAGTGGCATTTTGAGCCAAGGCAGTAGCATGTGCTTTGATAAGCAGTCCTGAAAGATCATAGTGTGATTATGCATGGAAGGCAGGGTTTGTTTGGTAGTGGTAGGAGAGAGTAGCTGCCAAGGAATACCAGAACCAATTTTGAAGGCCTTTGTTATCTTAGCTGCACTCGCTTACTATCTATCTATAGGTAGACTGTGGTTTTTACAAGTTTCAATTTCTTTAAATCTGCAAAATAAGAATAATAAAAATATCTACATCGTAGCATTGTTGTGAGATTTAAATGATATAATCTAGGTAGCTGGCACACAAGTGCTCAATAGGTATCTGCTGCTGTTGTTAGTACTGTTTTATGGCATTTGTCATTTGGAGAGCCACTGAAGGATTTTAAATTAGAGTGACATGATCAGATTTATAATTTTGAATATTCAGGGAAAAGTGTAAAGGATAGATTGAAGGGGAAGAAAGTGAATGTAGGGACTTTAGAACACATACTAGAATACTGGTTAGAGATGGTAAAATTCTAGATTGAGAAATTAGATAGTGTTGGAGAAGACAAGGTGAATTTGAGAATTATTACGAGTTGACCTGTGCCTTGTATTTCATGAATTGGGAAGATCTAAAGGGACCTAGGAAAATAGAGAGCAAGGATGTAGACAGAGTACCCAGCTGAGTAGGATACTCTTACATTGTACTCTCCTATTCATAATAGAAGAGGGCTGAAGAGGGTGATTAGAGGCACATGCTCACTATTGGCAAGGATCTAACGTCTGAGCTGGGCTGGCTACAGTTCCCCTGATGTGGTTGCAGCATTTGGGTAGCTCTAGATGAGTCTAGAGCAGTAACTTTGGGCAGCACAGAGCAATAATGTGCCAACTACCAGGAAGCTCTTACCAGTGTATGTAAGAAACAGTCATAAACCACAGGTAAACTTGTACCAGTCATCACCAGGCATGAAACAGAGGAAAAGCTAGTTCCTAATGGACTAGAGGGACAACAGAGTTATATTATATTTGGATTTGAATCTCTGGGTTCCACCCTTTCTAGTGCCAAAAGAGGATTGGGTCCTACTAGGGAGTCATCTAAGTTTTGTTAATTTTACAAACTCTGAAGTAATTTTTAAGCATTTGGTATTCTAACATTTGGTAGTGGAACATTTTGAAGCGTTACCATATAGTCATTTAGGGCAAAGATACATTTCTACTTTATAGTTTTGTTTTTTGAGTACTTTATGTATATTCTTTCTTAATCACATTCTCTTTGGCAAGTTTAATTGTAGCATTTGAAAAACCGTCGCACAGTAAAAATTAGCTTTTAATTGGCTTACTGTTGAATATTCTTACCTCATTACATAATTTTATTTAAAGAACCTTTGAAAATAGAGAACAAAGTTCTGCCTAGAATATTATGACATATTTTCTTGTTGCTGAAGTCTTCCCTTCATTGTACTGACCAGTTACTAGGGTAGATTAAATAAAAATGTGCTTTGATTTTAGGGTTTGGTTGATACTCAGGTCTCAGCCCAAGATACCTTTTTACCTTTTTCAGTTATATTTTATAAAATTGTAATTATTTGTGCTATTGAGGTAAATACAGTTTTGGGATTTTGCATAGTGTTATTGGCATTTTTAGTTCTTTATCGCCAACTCTTGGATGTTATGTCTTGGATGTTATGGATGTTATGGAATTAGAGTAAGACTTTGTGCTATGTCCAAGGTAAAACAAACAAACAAACAAAAAAAAAACCCCCAAAAACCCAAAAAACAAAACAAAAACCCAAAAAGAAAAACTTTTAGTAAAACTGCAGTCAGGACATATTTCCATGTTTCAATAACTTTTATTTCTTCATTCAGTTGACTGCCCTGGCTACATGTTATGATAGTCTTTAGGAATTAAAAAAACACACAACCAAATATGTTGTGGTCCTTGTTCTCAGGAGTTCTCAGTATAGTAAATAAAGTAGAATACATGTAAATGTGATTTTAAAAATAAAATAATGGGATAATTGCTATATCCAGAGAGATATGAGAGCACATAGGAAGAGCACTTAATTCAGGCAGATGTCACATTAGCTTGCTAATTCTGCAGTTCGATTTATTGTTATATATTATGTGAGAAGAGAAGATACAAAACCAAAGAGCTGTCATCTAGCAGCCTGATATAGATCAGGACATAGTAGATTCTGGGGAGCAGATGTACAGACATTGTACTTCATATGAGATTGCAAATTGCAAGAGCCTGTTACAGTCCTCACCTCTTATCATTCCAACTATTTGTAGAGTGGTCATGTGTGCTTCTTGTCTCCATAATAGGGACACTACTATGGGTAATGGAAGAGACAAGATGGTTGGTTGGGGGGAATACATATAATATGAGTTGAAAAAGATTCGAATTATTTAGCATGTATAAGAGAAGTCTAGGACTGACTGCTTTAATTTTTTTTAAATTTGGAAATAATTTCTTACTTAGAGAAACTTTGCAAGAATAAGAATAGTACAAAGGATATTCTAATAGTCTTTATCCAGAGTTATCTGTTGTTAATATTTTGTGCCATTTGGTTTTCATTTTCTCTGTTGCATATGTACATACATATGCAAATACAAACGTCTATATACGTATATATGGTCTCTCTCTGTGACAGACACACCAAGCATTTGAGAGTAAGTTGCATACATCATGACAGTTTACCCCTAAATATATACTTACATATGTATTTCTTAAGAATAAGGATTTTAAAAAAAAATGTAACCACTGTACATTTATGAACTTGACTAAATTATTAAATATAATAATTTAATCTACCATTTGTATTTCAGTTTTTTTTTCAATTGACCAAGTTTCCTTTCAAGCATTTCCCCCCTTCCACATACTGCCTTTTAAAGACCAGAGATCAGTCATGAGAGATTTTGGTGGACTTTTTGTATTAAAGAAAATCACGGAGGCTTAAAGTTGGATTCTCTTTGTACTCCTTATTTGTCTTTCCCCCGATCTTTCCATCCCAGAAAATGGCAGCATCATTTGATTAGTCGTTCAGGCCAAAAACCTGAGAGTCATTCTTGATTTCTGTCTTTCCCTTTTCTCTGATCCTTTGCACTTAACTCATCACCTAGTGCTGTAGCTCCTATCTCCCCTACACATCTTAAACTCTTCTATTCCTTTCTGTCCATCTACTTTAAGCTACTTAGTCCACCGTCATTTCTCATCTAGGTAGGATTCCTTCCTACTCAGCTTCTTAACTGATTTCCCTGCCTCCGTGTTTCTTTCTTTTAATTCATTCTCTGTGTAGCACTGAGGGTGATCTTTTAGAAATGAAAATCAGATCATGTCACTCTCCTGCTTATAACCTTCAGTGGCTTTTTGTTGTGACAGAGTGCTCATTGAATAGTTGGTTCGTCGTCTTTTAGATCCCAACTTAAATGTGCCCTCTCTGAGAAGCCTTCCTTGATGCCCAGTCTACTATATTCTCCTATAGCATTTCATTGTTTTCCTTCACGGACTCATGATTTATAACTGTTTGTTTACTTCTGATTTTTTCTTTTGTTTCCTACATTAGACTATAATTGCAAAAACCATAGGGACCATTTCTATTATGTCAACTTTTGTATACCTAGCACCATTATTGGGATTATAACAGGTGATTATTAAATGTTTGAATACACTGTTCACCCAGTGTAAGAATCTTCACTGTTTCTGGCAAGTGATTATCCAGCTTGTTTTTGAATGCTTTCAGAGATGGACAGCTTAGTGTTTTATGTGGTAATCCATTACCTTCTTTAGTAATTATGATAGTTTGAGAGACTTTTTATTTTGGGCTGAAACTGCTGTTCTGTTTTTTCTGTCCACTTATCCTAGTTCTGCCCCTCTCTGACACCTTAAAATATTTGAAAATAATAATTATATATTCTCTTGGTTTTGTATATGCTTTATCTTTCATCATGTGACATGGTTCTTCATCCTTACCCCTCTGTACATATCTGTTTTGTCAGTGTAACTCTAAAAGTAGTATGTTGAAGGATAAAGATGTTCATAATCTTTGGTCCAGTAATTTATAGTTAAATAATTTATATTGCATATTAGTTCTATGTATTACATTGCAGCCATTAATATAATAAACATACTGATAGAAATTAAATATTTATAAAATGATGATATTTAAAAAGTAGAATATAAAATTGTACCTAGGTTGTTATTATAGCAGAGTGGGTGTGTAGATGTAGGTGTGATTCAGAAAGATACCTAAAGTAATGAAAAAGTTGTGTTATAACACACAACAAGGGTGGAATTATAAGAAGGTTTTAAATAAAGAGTATTTTATAGTTAGTTTAATAAGAAAGGAGAAAATGTAATGTTCAGAGCCATTATTGTCATTTCAACTAGAGGTGAGACTTCAGTAGCCTGCATTAACTCCTCTAATTTAGATGTATTTCTCTTACATAGTCTAAGATTGCCTGTTTTGTGGCCTTATCACAGTATTAACCCATTTGAACTTGTTAACTACAATTGCTAAGGTGAAACTAAGGCACGAAATTTGTTTCCTTGAGATTTAAAAGCATTTTAATTTTTTTCGTAGTGACATATCTAATTGGCAGTTTAGAAACTTGAGATAGACTGAATGACTGAGGGATTGTTCAGGGCATTCTTTGCTCTCTAAATATTTCTTGAAGGTACCAAAACCTCAGAGTGCTAGCATATTTTTTTTAATATTCTGTACCAATACTGTCATTCCTACTGTCCTGAAATAGGTTAATAGTTTAATGTTATTTTCAATTAAAATTAATAAGTAAGTGGTAGTTAAAACTGAAGTTTAGGAAGTTATTTATGAGACATAGCTTACTTATTAACATGCTACACTTAGCATATTTAAAAGCAAACTTAAAAAAAAATTCATACTTTGTTTTTATAGAAAAAGTCTTTAGAATTGAATTAGAGTAGTGCCCAAACTTAAAGATGTTTATTTAGTGCTTGGAAAGCTTTTTTTCCTCATAAAAGTACTATTTTATATTTATTTATAAAAAAATAGAAAATAATACCATTGGATATTAGTAATGAAATCCAGAAAATAAAGTTGATTGAAGTTATTATTTTAATTGATATGTGAAGATTACATTTTATTTTTTGATGAGTGTTAAGGAGACAGATGGGTACTTAGAAAGAATGACTGGCTTGAAAGTAGGGTTTCTGTCTTATTTTTTTTTTAATCTAGTAATTTGCTGTAAGTGGTTGTTGAGTGAATTCTGAAAGAATTCCTGGGTACATACTGTGTCAGAAAAGCTGGCTTTGTGGTCAACAGACTGTGAATGGCGATTCCCTTAACTTCTTTGACCTCAGTTTTGTATATGACCTGTAATTTTCCAATTCCAAAATTCTGTTTTACTAAAATATACTATATGACAGTGGCATTTTCAAGGATATAGAGGTAAATAGCACTTTTATTAATTATATCTAATTTTTTAAAAAGATTTTATTTATTTATTTTTAGAGTAAGGGGAAGGGGAGAAGAGAGAGAAACATCAATGTGTGCTTGCCTCTCACGCACCCCTTACTGGGGACCTGGCCTGCATCCCAGGCATATACCCTGACTGGGAATCAAACTGGCGAGCCTTTGGTTCACAGACCGGCAATAAATCCACTGAGCTACACCAGCCAGGGCTTATTAATGATATCTATCTTTATTAAAAAATTTCTTATAAGAAGCTATTTTTATCTGAATTATCTATTTTTCAAGGTTTATCTGTCTTCCTCAGACAGCTTTTATGACCCTTAAAATGGAATGAAAATAAACAAGAGGCTTTCTTTTTCTGAAATAATAATGGTAAGATTTGAAAACACAGGAGAGTGGATAAATACTCTGTTTTTTTGTTGGTGTATGAGACTGTGCTGTCCATGATAGTCTCTAGTGACATGGAACCATTTAAATTTAAATGAATTGAAATTAAATAAAAATAAAAATTTAGTTACTTAACTACCCTAGCCATATGTGCTGACTAGCTGCTACATGTGACTAGTGGCTTCTGTATGGGACAGGACAGATAGAGAGCATTAACATTCAGAAAGTTCTATGGGCAGTGCTAGAATAAGCAGGATGAAGACAGACAAAAGGGTGACTTGTGTAAGACAGAAGAGACAAAATCTTGAAGATGGGCTGAGGGAGAGGAGTTGTATGAACAGGATCCGAAGACACAATTCTTTACAGTGGCCAGCAGCTATCAGTGTCCGCTCAGGTCAGCTGGAAGAAGCACTGGGGAAGGGGGAAAAAATAAGGGAGCAGTTCTCTGGATGAGTGGCAGCTAGCGTGCAGAGTTTTTGTATATGCTATATATAAAAGTTTGCTGGTTATTGCTGGTCATAAGGTTTTTATATTTTAAGGAATACCTATGCAGAAAAAATTTCTTAGACCCTACGTAAAAATGTTTTATCCTTGTGTATTTTAATTTTATAATGTTCAGACCATTTTATATGTTGCACATACACATATAACTGAAACTAAAGGGTTATGAAACACCCTCACTATGCATGATATTTTTCTGATATTTTCTGTTCTATTCTTATTGAATGTGTAGTAAGGATATTGACTCATTAAATAGGAAGAGATTGTTTTAGTATATTACTATAAGGGATCTAATTTGCAAAATGTAAAATGATTCTGTGAAATGTTGTCAAATTAATTTAAAAATCCAACTGAAATTATAAAAATTGCTGATACTGTAACCACTGTAGATTCTGTATTGGTTTTCTTATACGGACCACTTACCAAAAAAAAAAAAATGTTTACATAATATAATTACATTATAGAGTATTGCTTCAGTTTTAAAAAACATTACAGTGAAGTATTTTACTGTCTCTTAAGTCCATGAATGTAACAAACCTTTGATCTGTTTCTTTGATCTGACAGGTAGAACCATTACCACACACAAATAGAACTACTTATTTCACATGAAGAGACCGAGTCTGTTACCATTTAAGTCATTAATCCACTTTCATCTTTCATCCATGGCTTGATTATAGAATTCGGATAAAGCCTTTTATAGTAATCTAGAACATCTGTCCTCCTTTGCTGGTATTTTCCCTCATGGTGGTCCATTCTACTATTTTTATAATTCACCACACATAATTCATTTTTACCTTCAGACAGTTTTGATTTTGATTTTTCAGTTATATCAGTCAGAGTTTCCACTTGGCTATTTTTCTTTTTTGAACAGCCAATACATGCATGTATTTGTCTATTCTTCCAACATCTCTTTGCCACTTGTTTGTTCTTTAGTAAAGAGTTTTAGATTTTCCTGAACTTCCCCTGCTTCCTGATTATAAAAATTTAGTCTTCCTTAATCTGTCCTTCTGTCTCACTGAAAATTTTCCAGTTAACATTTTATAGCTACTTTTTTCCTTGTTTCCTAACTTTTAATGATGAAGCTGACCGACTTCCAGTATACTATATCTTTCCACTTAAGATTTCTTCCTCAGACTGCTTTTCAAAACTTCTCTCTGAATCACCTGAATCAGCCAGTACTTTTATGTCATCTTTCTGTGAACAGTGTTGCTTTTCATTTTCCTCTGTTGATTTCTTAGCCACCTCTAATTTCTTTAGGGGGTGAGAAGTATCTTTGATTTAACGTCCAAGAGACTTTTTTTTTTTGTTTGTTGTAGTCTTATTTGCATTCTATGTTTCATTTTCTTGGCTTTAGGTATGTTTGCATAAGGGGTTATTTTAATATATAATTCCTACTCATGTTATAATTTATTGTTAAAAAATGATTTTTTTCTTCCTGTGATATTCTTGAAATAACTGCAGCTTGTTAAAGTGTTGGCATACAATATATCATATTAATTTAAGGTGTACAGCAATGATTCTACATTTATATACCTTATGATGTGATTATATATGTAGTAACTTTCTGTCATTGGCACAAAGCTGTTACAATATTATTGACAGTGCGAGGTCTGTGCAGGAGAAGTCCAACCATTGTTACTATAACAAGAACAGTTCGCAGGCCATCAATGTAACCTGGCAGCCAAGGAGAGTGGACTGGAATGCATGTGCATGCATGAACAATGATGACTTCACTGTTCGAGTCAGTGGAGGCAGTAGACTCCATTGAGTGAGCATGTGTACTGTGTGCCATCACAATCAAAATGAGCAAGTAGAACAATGAATCTGCCTTAAATTTGGAGTTAAGCTTGAGCATTCCTCCATGGAAACTATTCAGATGATCGAAGTGGCCATAGCTATGGGGAACTGGTGATTGGCATCTTCATCTCGACAATGCTCCTGCTCATGCATTATGTCTCCTGAAGAGTTTTTTGGTGAAACATCAAATCACCCAGGTGACTCAGCCCCACCCAAATCCCAGATTTGGCACCCTACAACTTTTGGCTTTTCCTAAAACTAAAGTCACCTTTGAAAGAGAAGACTTCAGACGGGCAATGAGATTCAGGAAAATCTGACAGGGCAGCTGATGGCAATTGGGAGAACTGTGTGAGGTCCCAAGGTGTCTGCTTTGAAGGGGACTGAGGCATTATCATCCTATGTACAGTGTTTCTTACATCTTGTATCTTCTTCCAAAAATGTCACTATTTTTCATATTATGTGGCTGGATACTTTCTGGACAGACCTCGTATTCCCTTTGTTGTACTTCACATCCACGTACTTATTTATTGTACAACTGGAAATTTTGCCTGTTACTCTCCTTCACCTTTTTTTTTACCCATCTCCCTACCCCAGCTCCCTCTGGCAACCAATCAGTTTGTTCTCTATGTCTGAGTCTGTTTCTGTTTCGAAAAACTGCAATTTTTATATTGTTATTTTTAGTTCTTCTGGAGGCTCTGGAACCTTTTCTTTTCTTCAAATTTTGCATACTTGTGTTTGGTGGCTACATGTTTTTTTCTCTTATTAAATTGAGCAGCATCTTCAGCTTTCTTTTCTCAGTACCCACCCTTTCCCCATATTCTTCTAAAAGTTTCCCGAAGAGTTGATTTCTTCAAAAATAGATTGTTTTTTGGATTTTTCATTGAAATGGACTTTATAGTTACTTTGAGTAATTCTTAAATGTTTTCTTTTTCTATTCTGTACAAGTGTACACTTATACAAGTAGAAAAAATTATGGAATTTGTGCTCCATGAATAGTTCTTGAATATTTTTTATTGTTAAATATGATTGTTTTCTTCCCTACCCATTATAAAACTAAACACATTAATTACATAATTTTTTCCTGCAGTTTGCCGCCCTCAGGATCTCAGCTATTTTGTCTAGCACTAGAGAAGTACCGGGAAAAGAATGGGGTAGTCAGTTCTATTCTAGTGTTTTCATTTACAACAAAATTTGCTTGTTGTAAAAGAATAAATTGCTGTCACGATCAGCAGTTTGAAAATACAGGTATCTTTTGAGTGTAGCTTAAGAAATGAATTGGAGGGAGGTCATATAGGGTAATGGTTAAATTTCAGTCCTGGCCCAACCACTTACTAGTTGTTTCATCTTGGGAAAACTACTTAACCCCTCTATGTTTAGTTTCTTCATTTGTAAAATAAAGATTATATTTACTTCATAAAGTAGTTGTGAGAATCACGTAGGTTAATATATATCGAACCATAAGAACATTGCCTAACACATGGCAGGAGTTACAAAAGTGTTAGCTGCTGTTGCTGTTGTTCTGCTACTACCACTGCTCATTCATATTGAGTGCTACCGACTTGGTCAATAGTCTTGGTTCTCTCTTATTTATATGAACTTGGACAAGTTACTTAGCCTCAGCAAACCTCAGTTTCTTCTTCTCTGAAATGGGAATAAATGTACCTGTCCTATGTTGTAATGAGGTTAAGATATGATAATTCTTATAAACTGTTTAGCACAATGCTATGCATGTATGGTTTTTGGTAAAATTAGCTATTATCATTAAGGTCTCTCACAGCCATGTTGTCCTCTTTTGTTTTCTGCAGGGACAATTAGGTCTTTCTACCCTTCTGGTCCCGTCGGAAGGAGAGTTTCTTGCCTAGGTCATAGCCTACCTTCCATAGGTGTTCCTGTCTCTTGGGATATTGGCCTGAGCCAACCCCAAAACATCATTCATTTGAAGACACTGCTGTCTGTTATGTGTCAGACTCTGTGCTAGAAGCTGAGAATTTTAAAAATGCATCTTTTAATTAAGCTACTGAGTATATAATTTTCATTTCACTTGTATTTTTGAAATTGTTTGTATTGCCAAAGTTCCACGTGCTCTCACCGTTTGAGTGTGTTCATAACATTTAATAAGATGTAGTCCCTGCTTTCTCCAGCCCCATTTAGCTGCAAGCACAGTTCCCACACCCTGCAGACTCAGGCAGCCCTGACTAGGGTGGGTAAGTGGGGCTTGCAATTAGTGTGGGTGCTGTAGCTGAAGTGTTCAGTGTTCCCAAGGCTAGAACCCTGAGCAGTGTGGTGTCGAGCTGTCACATTTTTCTCTACTCAGCTGTAGATGCGAACCTTTGCTTTGTTTTACTGACTAGCAGTCCAGGTCTCCTAACAGGACTGGAAGCTTACCTTTATCTTATATCCTTTTGGATCTTGTTCTAGCTATTGTTCCCACCATTTTCTTTATTTTTAACCTTCTTTTTAGCTTTTCCCCTGTATCTTAGAAACAGAAAAAAGGATAAAAAAACAAAAACACAAAAACTATTGCCTTTATGTCCTCTCATGTTATTGCCTTTTTCTTTCTTGTCTTTGAAAGAAGGGATTAATTTTCCTGATTCCATTTCTTTATCTTTTTTACTCTTGAACTTGCTGTAGTCAGTTTTCTGTGCCATATCTTTTTTCTTGAAACTGCTCTGGCAAAGATGACTAAACTTTCAAACTACCAAGTCCAATCATTCTATTCCGTTATTAGTTTTTGTTTACTTATCTGTGGAATCTGACACTACTGCCTCTTACCATTTTCAGATTCTCTTGCATTTCTTTTCTTTCCTCTCAGATCATGCATTCTCAGTCTTTACACCCTCTCCTCCCCTCCCCCCTTCCCCTTTTGTCCATTCCTTAAATGTTGTTGATCCCCTAGGCAGTGACCTTAACCTTCCTCTTTCCCTGATCTGCGTCTTTCTCAGTTTACCTCACCTGTTTCTGCTGAAGCATTTGACCATTATTTTTGTGTTGACAATTCATAAATTATCATCTCCCATTAAGACCTTGTCCTTGTGCTTCAGACTCCTTTACATGACTCGTAAACACCCTACCTGCACCCCCTGAAGGTACCTGAAATTCAACTTGACAAGTTTATGATCTTTCTCCAGACATGTTTGCCCTCAGTTAAAGGTACCATCCTCTGTTTAGGCTATCAAGCCTGGAATCCTGAAACATTTCTTCTCTTTCATCTCATACATCTAATCAGTCAAACAGTTATCCATTTATTCATTAAATATTGTGCTCTTATTTTGTGCCCACTATTTGTGATAAAGTTCTTAAGATTCAATATTGCTAATATTTTTTGTATTTGTACCTTTTTTCTAACCTTTTTGCTATAATCCCTGCCACTTATCTCATTATAACTGCCTAACGTTCCTTCCTCTAGTCCATCATCCATTCTGAAATCAAAGTGACTTTACAAAACTGATGTCAGATCATTGTTGTTTTTCGTTTAAAACCCTTTGATTTCCTGACCGTCTTTAATAAAGTCCAAATTTCTTAGTATGGCACATAAGGCCTCCCACAGGCTGTGTTTTCTCCAGTGTTCTCTTTTTCCTGTTACATCCCTTTGAACCCTGTTCTCTACCCTTGTTTAATTAATAACAGTTTCCTAAATGTGCCATGCTGGCTCTCTGCTCTTGCTTGTGCTCTTACGCTTAATTGCTTTTCACATTCAGTGTCTTTAATTACTATATATTATTTGAGACCCAGCTCAAGCATTGCCTCTTCTGTGAAGCCAGTTATGATATCCCCTTCTCCAATTAAGCACTTTCTTTTTTGTGCCCCCAAGCACTTTCTTTTTTGTGCTTTTAGCAGTAAAAGCACTTCATCGTCATTTTCTCCTCTACATGTCTTTGTATTAGTCTGTCTTATATTATCTCCAGCCTCTAGCACAGAGCCTCGTTGATAATAGGCTTTCAACAAATGTTTGAATTAATATATTGTAAGTCGTTACATAATGAGAGCATTCCTTCCTTTCCCAGATCATGAACTTTTCCTAGCAGGTATTATAGCTAACCTTGTTTATATTTCAGAATCTGGTCATAGGTGCTTAATAAAAAAGTGTTGTAGTAGTCTGAGGTGGAGGTATGCCGTGAATTAAAGCAGGGCTCCCCTGCAGAGAAGGACGTTGAATTGTGTTGGTCCTAAGCACAATAAAATTTTCTTATATTTCATGGTCTTCATGTTTATGTCATCATCAGTTATTAGGTGTGCCTAGCTTTAATCTTCTTTGATATTTGCCAAATCAAGAATAAAGTATGAGTGTCCTAGTTGTTTTTAAAAGTTGCAGAATAATTATCTAAAATACTTTGTAATTAAATCAGACAAAGATTCAGCATTTGAAGAGCATGATCATGTCTTCTTTTGTCCCATTTCTTTTGTAATTTAGTTTTTTTTTAATTGCACTTTACATTCAATATTATTTTGTATTAGTTTCAGGTGTATAGTATAGTGGTTAGATAATCATATACTTTGCAAATTAGTCGCCCCAGAATTTCAAGTAATCACCTGGCACCTTACATAGTTATTACAGTATTATTGACTATATTCCCTATGCTGTATTTTACATCACTGTGGGTATTTTATGATTACCAATTTGTACTTAATCCCTTCACCTTTTTACCCAGTCCCCTAAACCCTCTTCTATCTGGCAACCATCAGTTTGTTCTTTGTATCCATGAACCTATTTCTATTTTGTTTGTTCATATATTTTATTTCCACATATAAGTAAAATCATATGGTATTTATGTTTCTCTGTGTGACTTATTTCACTTAACATAATACCCTCTAAGTACATCCATATTATCACAAATGATAAGATTTCATTCTTTTTTATGGCTGAGTAGTATTTCATTGTATATATGTACCACAGCATTTTTATCCACTTGTCTATTGATGGGCACTTGGGTTGCTTCCATAGCTTGGCTATTGTAAATAACGCTGCAGTGAACATAGGGGTGCGTATATCTTTTCAAATTACTGTTTTGAATTTCTTTGGATAAATATTCAGAAGTGGAATTGCAAGGTCATAAGGTAGTTCTGTTTTTAATTTTTTGAGGAACCGCTCCATACTGTTTTCCATAGTGGCTGCACCAATCTGCATTCCCACAACAGTACATGAGGGTTCCTCACTAATACATTGTTTGTGCGTTTATTGATGATAGCCATTTTCTCCACTTCCTCACCAACATTTGCTTTTTGTGCATTTATTGATGACAGTCATTTTGACAGGTGCGAGGTAATGTTTCATTGTGATTTTAATTTTTAATTTGCATTTTTCTGAAACTCTAAGACTCCTAGAAGAAAACATAGGCAATAAATTCTCTGACATTGCTCTTAGCAGTATTTTTTGTGATGTATCTCCTTGGGCAAGGGAAACAAAAGAAAAAAATAAACAAATAGAACTATATCAAACTAAAGGTTTTGTACAGCAAAGGAAACCATCAACAAAGTGAAAGGAGAGCCTACTGAATGGAAGAAGATACTCACCAGTGATTCACCTGATAAAAGGTTACTGTGATTAGTGACATTGAACATCTTTTCATATGTCTGTTTGCCATCTGTATGTACTCTTTGAGAAGTGTCTATTCAGGGCCTCCACCCATTTTTTAATTGGATTGTTTGTTTTTTTGGTGTTGAGTTGTATGTGGTCATTCTTTATAAATTTTGGATAGTAACCCCTTATCAGATGTTCCCTTTGCTGTGCAAAAACTTTTTAGTTTCATGTAGTCCCATTTGTTTATATTTTTCTCTCCCTTGCCTGAGGACATATTTCAGAAGAAATATTGGTAAGAGAAATGTTAGAGATATTATTGCCTATGTTTTCTTCTAGGGGTTTAGTGGTTTTGAGTCTTACAATTAAGTTTTTAATCCATTTTGAGTTTATTCTTGCATATGGTATAAGAAGGTGGTCTAGTTTTATTTTATTGCATGTCTCTGTCCAGTTTTCCCAACACCACTTATTGAATAGGCTGCCTTTACCCCATTGTATGTTCTTGCCTTTGTCATATATTAATTGACCACATAGGGGTGGGCTTATTTCTGGGTTCTCCATTCCATTCCATTGATCTTTTCGTCTGTTTTTATGCCTCTACCATGCTGTTTTGAATACTATAGACTTGTATAGTTTGATATCAGGCAGCATGATACCTTCAGCTTTGTTTGTTCTTTTCAATATTGCTGTGGCTATTTTGTGTCTTTTGTCATTTAGTTTTTTTTTTTAAATAGTGTTTTATACTGAAAGTTTTATATTTCTTTTTGAAAAAACTGAAGAAATGAGGTGCCACACATATATGAGTAGGGATTGACATTCCAAATTTAAAAAAATATTAAGCAAGAAAGAAGCCATCAGGGAAGGGACTGGTTTGTTAATTGGGTTTAATGACCCAGTGTGGTTTGTGGAAAGCTGGGGGGAAAAATCAGTATCATGAATTTGGGCACCTGTTTTAACCTGGGAAAAGAGGATCTTCTACACAGAAGCTCATAAGCCAGCTCTATATGATCTCAGATATTACCTGTAGTTGAAATATACTGTCTAGTTTGTGTCAAGGTATGTTAGGCTGTATATACAGTATATGTGTTGGTATTGTGTACCTGAGGTAAAACAAACAAATTCTCATCAAGACACTGTTAAGGCTTGTACTATTCATTCTTGCTTTCAATCTACATTTATAAAACACCAGTTATGTGACAGACTGTATCCTAGAATTGGAGTGAGGAAACCAATGAATAAAAGGCATAGTGTGTGTTCTTAAAGAACTTGACCTCCAGTGAAGGGGACATAAACGTGGAGTGGTCTTCTTGACTTGTTGACAAGAAATAGGAGACCACAATCAAGCCTGGTGGTCTTGGGCTCTGCAGAGATTGCATGTAGCTGTGAAGAATGTGTGCATTCGAGGTAGAAGAAACCCTTGGTGCAAACACATGTTGGGGGACTGGCATCATCTGTTGTGGGAGCTGTGAGTCCCAAAACTCAAAAATCAGCCATGAGCCCTTACAAGTAATGGAATAATCCTGGGCTTATTGCTAACTACACAGTCCACACAAACCTTGAAAATTCCTTGACCCGTTTTTCCCACATTGAACTTCGTTCTCAGTGTATGTCCTGTTATCACATTTTATAACATTTTTATTTTTATGCATATTTTGCTGTCTAATCTTTGATGGACCATAAGTCTGTGAATAGAAGATTTATGTTTGTTTTAGTCACAACTGTCTTCCTAGTATCTTGTACAGTGGTTGGTACATAATGAGTGTGTTCAGTAAATATTTAGTCAACAAATACACGGTATTATGGATAACACTGTGATAGTGTTTACAGAGAACATACAGTAATAGCTTTGTTAGAGAAGAGAATGTGACTTAATGCGTGTTTTTTTTTTTTTTTTGCTATGGGTTCTTCTCCTTTTAATTTCAATCCAGATTTTTTTTTTCTCCCCTTTCCTGCTAGATGGAGATTAGCCCTCTACACTATAAAGAACACACTTGTCTCTTAGGTTGCTTACCTCTGCTTCACTGCCTCTGGTGATTTGAAGGACATATTTAACTACAACATAGGACATCTTGTTTTAAGTTAGGTTTAGTTAACACGTAGGTTAAAAAATCTTGTAAAGTCAAAATTGTTCTTGGGAAATCAGATGGTAACCAAAGATCAGCCTTTCTTTGCAGCCTTTTTTGAGTGTCAGTTCAAGTAGTTGGCTCATGCAAGAAAAACCTGTCTTCAGTTAAGAGTATCACGCTTTTGGTAACATGTTCATTCTGACAGGCATGTACACACTGATACATTGAGGAAAAAAGTTTCATACCTTCCTTTGTACGTTCTCTTTGCTTTGTTCACGTGTATGAAAGCTTATGAGTTGACAGTGAGTAGAGGAACTTCTGTATTTGGGGTCTGTGGACTTCAGCATTTGTTTTATGAAGTTTCTTTCTCAAAAGGACCCCTATAACTCCCTCCCACTGTTACAGATTCAGAATGATGGGAACATCTAACTCTTAGCAGATGTGTGACTTTTTAAAGTTTTATTTTCAAAGGGTTACTTAACTTGGGCATACTGAGGAATTGACAGGGAACTTACCTGCTTTATGGGCACTTGCAACTCCGAAGGATCTGGAAGAAGTACATTTTTTCCCCCTAAAATATTGTGAGAATGGAAGACTGCAGTCCAGCTCTTCTTTTAGCTAGAAATCTCTAATCAGTTTTTCAGTGAAAAAAATGAGTCATTTTAATAACTTAGAAAGATCCTGTAATCTTGAGGTGTTTTCTGAATTATCAGAGAGCTTACATTATGTGTCGGTATAGGTATATAGCTCCATGTATATTATTGAATTCTGAATATCATCCAGTGTTTGGTTATCAGATAAATTTGTTCCCTGATTTCCCCATGTTCGTTTATTGTTTAAGCATTTGTTGTTCAGTAATATATGAGATTAATATTAAAACTCAAGCTTTATAATTTAATCTATTATCTTAATATATATTAAGTACTGTCCTTGCAAAGCTTAACTATGATAAGTGAGCTGGGGGTATTTATAGAGGGGCTTTGTGCCATGCTGATATGCAGCTGAATATGGATGCATCACATTGTGTTGGATACATTGTGTTGTGACCTGGCTATTTTGGTGGAAATATTCTGTTGTACTTAAAAAATAAATTATTAAATATCTCACTTGTGTGAACCACAAAGTAATATGCAACAGCCATTTTTGCATCATCTGTGATCTTTGGGTCAGGGTGATACTCAGGTGTGGTAAAGGTTGAGGATGCCTGTTGTTCATATTACTTTTTGATAGTGTTTTCACAAAATATCCCTTGGCAAGTGTCAAAATAATGGGGTCAGATTGGCTCCATGAGATTGCTCTGTTAATCTGAAAATAGTCACGTAAGATAAAAGCTATGATTAGGCACTATTATTTATCCATAGTTTACATATGAAAAAAACAGATTTAATGATGACCAAGTAATTTGTCTTAGGCTACACCTCTAGGAATTAGTGAGCCTAAATTTCTAATCTCTGCAACTCCACAACACTCTAAACCATTACCCTTTACCACTTTCCAAGATAGTTTTCCTTCTACTGGAACCTCTCAAGCCTTGATTAGACCACTTTATGGTTCATGGTACTGCTAAGTTAAGAGCCCTTTATCATTTATGGGAGGGGTTAAGTGTAGAGAACCAGGCATTGGGAGTTCTCTGAATAGAAGTTGGGGGGCAGTAGAGGGGAGAGAGAAAATATGAATACTAAATGGAGGAGGAGGATGTAGAATGATCTATAGTTTATTACGTATCTCTTCCTCTTATGAAAGCATCCTTACTTGGAATTTACTTTTTTAAAGGAAAAATTACATATGGACTTTTTCAAACATAGTAAGTAGAGAAAACAGTATGGTGTGTGGTAAGCCCCATGGTGTGTTACCATTCAGCTTTTAACAGTTATCGTTTTATCTGTAACACCTTTTTCTGAGCGGAAGGGGGTGATATTTAATAGAGTATTTCAAAGCAAATCCCAACATATAATTTCATGTTTTAAAGACTTTGGTATTTTGTAGCTCTGATGTAAAACATTTTTTTAAGTTATGGGCATTATAGTCATCACTGCCAACAAAAATTCCCATTCCATGTTCAATTTTCCTGAATTGTCTCAAAAACAGTTCTTTATTACTGGAACTTGATTAAATTAGGACCCATACAAGGTCCGCACGTTGTATTTGGTTATTGTGTCTCTTAATATTTCCTTTCCATTTACTCGTTGAGGAAAGAAACTGAATCCTTCCTCTTACAAATTTTTCACATTCTAGATTTGGTTGGTTATGTCCTTGTGTTGTTTAACATGTTTTGTACCTTCTTTGTCTTTCCAGTAAACTGATAGATCTAGGGGCTTGGATGGATTCAGATTAAGTTTATTTTGGCAAGAATATTTCATAGGTGGTACTATATATATTTCCTCGTCCCATAAAAGGGCCTTAAGATTGATTCAGGTTCAGGTGTCTTTTTCACCTGATGGATTTAGCAATCACTAATGATTGCTACCTGGATCTACTAGTTCATTAGGGATTGCTTGATAATTAATACCAGATGTAGCTGATTTTTTAATTTTGTGATTCCATTACTTTTCTGCATTTATTAGTATGATTCTTCTATAGAGAAACCTTTTATCATCAGTTATCTGATTACCTTGAAATACAGGAGAGGCAGGAGGGTTTGCTGCCCTGTCCCCAGTAGTTTAAGGCTGTGCTTATAGGATGGAAGGATGCAGGGAAGCAGGTGGGGCTGTGTCCTTGTCCCCACACAACCTCTGAGCACCTCCTGCATGCTTGTGCCATTGAGAGGAAGCTCTCTCATGCCTTTCCCTTAAAAACCAGGTTGAGGCCCATGGAGAGAAGCTTGCTATTCCAAATTAACATTATTACTCCACATTTGGCTTTTAAGCATATATGAAAATGTTAGCCTGTTACTCCTTTTATGGTGGTCACCTTTTTCTCTTATGCTCTGCCAAAAGCAAAACTGTTAAAATGTCTTGTTTCTCTTTGGAGGATATTGGTTCCCTTTGGAATTTTGCTTGCTTGCCTTACAGTGTAAGCTCTCTGATAGGCTCAAGAAAAATTAGGATTTTGAATACTATCTAGCTCTTTCAGGTTGTTAGGTAATAGTGAAATTCATTGCAGCGGTCTACACCAAAGTGGAAGTGGAAGTGGAAGTCTTATCTTCCTATAAATGGAATGATGCTATGTGTAATTTTAAATATCTGGATTCCATTGTTTAAAGGATTTTATTAGATTCGTCTATGTTGTTACATGTAAGCAATAGTTAGCTTTTTAAAAATTACTGTATTATGTCAAAATTACTATTAAAATTTATTTTTCTATGATACTATACTTTCAGTACATGTAAATCTTAACAAAATGTTTTATTTTGGGGTATTTATTGAGTGTGTCACATACTGAAGAGGCTTGGGGTTGGATAATATATGTATACTGCTATAGCAAACCCCAGTATGTGCCATCATTGAACTTATAGCCTAATAATTATCCATCCATGTTAATTTTATCCAGTTACTCTTCTCCTTGACACCTGGCCCTCCAAACCCAGTTCTCATTGCCTGTTTAATTTAATTAAGGAACTTTGCTCCAGCAGGTCCTAAACAGAGCAAAATGCAAATGATTGCATGCTGTGATTTTTTTCAAACACCTACTGTTTATAAAATGTCTATGCTTAATTGTTATGCTATATACTATTTTAAAAGGCATTGTAAACTACTCAGATATTAGGCTTAGTCATTTTTCAAGCAGCTTGTCTCCTATCTTTACCTAGCCCTTACTTAGCACCTTAATGTCATATGCATACCCCACACATTCATTTGAGTTTGACCTGAACTAAATGGTAAAATTTGGAGGTAGAGTTTTTGTGGTTTGGCCTGGGGCACTTGTTTCCTCTTTATCTGCTAGTATTTTCCTCGCCCCATTAATTAAAATTCAGGAGATAATACACTTTGAATCTGCATTTAATAATATTGTTTAATGTTTCTAATCCACAAATTCATTTAGAACTTAACCTTCACAAGTTGTTTTGATCCCTGTCTGCCCAAGTAAAAAGTTGTAGCTGGAGGTCAGCTTGGTTAAGTAATAAGGCTTTGTTGAGATTTGGTGTGCTCTGTTTAAAACCAAGAAGAATCTGTAATGAAGTTGAACTGTTTTAAACCTTTGCTTTCAGCAGAAGGTGTCATTTTTGCTTATTTAATTGCCATAATCAAGCCTTTAAATCAGCTTGTGCAACAGATGAAAACCAGGAAAACTGGAGGAGAAGGGGATATGGAGGTAGTGGTTGAGTAACGACACAAGTTGAAAAAAAAACACATTTTGTTTTTAAATTTCAGATGTAGTTACCTGACTGTGAAAGCAGGCTCCCAGAAGTGACTGGTTATATGGGTATGTAGTCATCAGCATTGTCCAGTTCATTATTTGCTCTTGGACTCAATAGTGAATTTATGCCTGTGTAACGCCCTAAAATACAAGCAATTCATACCTTCTGAAAAACTATTTGAAAACTAAAAAAAAGGAATGTGAGTGGGTAGTTCCTTTGATGATAAGGTAGTGGACATGAAAGGAGCTTGAAAGAGTGAAAGCTGTTTCTCTGCAAAACTTCTCCTTTAATTAATACTTAGGTTCTTGTAGTCTTTACACTTCTCTAACCTTAGCTATCCATTTCCTACTGTCACTCTTGTCCCTTGCTATCAGTAAGCCTCTCAGAGTATTTCATTCTTTTGTCAGGAAGGCAGTTTGAATGGACCCTGGAATCACATAGACTTCAGTAGTTTAGGAACTTGTGACTTTGGACAAGTATTTTAGCCTTACCGAACCTTGGTTTATCTATTTAAAATGGGATAAAATCTACCATCTTACATTGCTATGAAAATTAAACAAGGATAGAGTGGTAAGCATCTATTGTGTAAGTGCCAAGTAATGTTTGCTCCTTCTTTTCCCTTTTCATCCAATTGTGTATTCCTTTTAAAAGCAAAGAAACCTTAAATTTATTAGTTCTTTAAAAAGGGATTTATAAGTAGTTTAAAATTTTTTTCAAATGTGAAATATCACTACCGTAAATCTGCTGTACTTTTAAAAATTGTTCTTAAAGAAACTAGCTCTGAAAATCTCAGACCTTTCTAAGCCCTGTACCAGCAGGCAATATTGAAGTGTTTCAGAGATTATATCATTAGATTTTGTAGCCAACGTGCCCTTTTTCAGATTATTATGACTTTTTTGTTGTTAAGTTTTATTTATTTTTAATTAAATTTATTTTGGAAACATTGGTTAAAAATATTATATAAATTTCAGATATACAAATTTATAACTTGGTATCTCTATATTGTGTGCCTAACACCAAAAATCTAGTTTCCTTCCATAACCATATATTTGATCCCCTTTTTCCAATTTGCCACTCCCATCCTCCTCTCCCTCTTGTACCCACCATTCTGTTGTCTGAATCTGTTTGTTTTTGTTTTGTTAGTTCCTTTGTCACTTTGTTTTGTTTTGTATTCTACATATGAGTGAAATCATTTAGTTTTTATCCTTTTCCTTATTTTACTTAGCATATAATACCTTTAAGATCCATCCATTTTGTCACAAAATGCTGTAATTCATCTTTTTTATGACAATATTCCATTGTACAAATACCATATCATCTTTTCCATTCATTAATTGACTTATTAGGTAAAGTACATCAAAATAGCATAGCTACAGAAATGAGCTAGACTCACAAAGTCTTATTTCATTTCAAAGTTACAAGTTAATGTTGGAGAAAGTTTCATGCATATTTAGAAACGGAAGGTAGATCATCAACAAATGAAATGACAAAATTTATTATATAAGCAGATATGGAAACTTTAGAGTTGAGCCCTCAGATTAGTTTAGACTTTATTTTTAACTAGGGTAACTTTTCTTAAAGTAACTTTTTATTTTTAAATTACAGTTGAGGTACAATATTATGTTAATTAGTTTCTGGTGTACAATGCAGAGATTAGACGTTTATATAACTTACAAAGTGATCACCCCAATAAATCTTGTACCCATCTGACACTGTACATAGTTATTACAATGTTATTGACTATTCTCCCTCTGCTGTACTTTACATCCCTGTGACTATTTTGTAATTACCAATTGTACTTCTTAACCTCTTCACCTTTTTCACCCGTATCCCTAATCCCCGTCCATCTGGCAACTGTCAAAATACCCTCTGATTCTCTGAGTGTGTTTCTGTTATGCTTGTTTATTTTGTTTTTTTAGATTCCACATATGAGTGAAATCACATGGCATTTATCTTTCTCTGTTTGACTTTTTTCACTCAGCAAAATATCTTGTAGGTCCATTCATGTTGTTGCAGATGGCAAGATTTCATTCTTTTTTATGGCTGAGTCATATTCCATTTTATATATGTACCACTTCTTTATTCATTAATCTATTGATGGACATTTAGGTTGCTTCTGTAACTTGGTAATTGTAAATGATGCGGCAGTAAACATGTAGTTATATATGTCTTTTCAATTTAGTGTTTCGGGTTTCTTTGGATAAATACCCAGGGTGGAATTGCTGGGTCCTTTCTCTCTTGCTACAGCCTTTATTTTAAAGTTTATTTTGTCTGGTAAAGTATTGTTACCTCAGCATTTTAAAAATTCCACTTTCATTAAATATCTTTTTCCACCCCTTTATTTTCTAATCGGTATGTCTTTCAATCTGAAGTGAGTCTCTTGTACACAGCATATGTAAGGGCCTTGTTTTGTTATCCATTCAGCCACCCTATGTCTTTTGATTGGAGCATTTAATCCATTCGCATTTAAAGTGGTTGTTGATAGTTATGTATAATTGCCATCTTATTATTCATATTTTTGATCTTTTCTTTCTTCTTCAAGAAGACCATTTAACATTCTTGTAATACTGGTTTGGTGGTGATGGACTCCTTTAGATTTTTCTTGCCTAGGAAGCTCTTTAATATTCTCTCTTTGTCTTTAATCTTTGGCATTTTAGTTATGATATATCTTGATGTGGGCTTCTTTCGGTTCATCTTGTTTGGGCCTCAGCAGTTCCTGAACTGTTTCCTTCACCAGGTAGGGAAGTTTTCTGTCACTATTTTTTCAAATAGGGTTTCAGCTTGCTCTCTTGCATATCCTTCTGGCAACCCCATGATATGAATGTTGGTATGCTTGAAGTTGTCCTAGAGGCTCCTTAAACTGTCCTCATTTTTTTGGATTCTTTGGTTTGTGTTTGTGTGTGTTCTGATTGATTTTTTTTCTGCTTCTTTATGTTCTAAATTGCTGATTCAATCCTATGCTTAATCTACTCTATTTTTTATTTCCTGTAATGTATTCTTTATTTTAGTTATTCTTCATTTCTTACAGGACCTTTTTATGTCTTCTATTTCCATTTTTATGTTTTCTATCTCTTTGTTGAAGTTCTCACTAAGTTCATTGAGCACTCGTTGAAGCAGTATTTTGAACTCTGCATCTGGTAGATTGCTTGTCTCCATTTTGTTTGATTCTTTTTCCGGAGTATTGTTCTGTTCTTTCATGTGGGACATGTTTCTTTGTCTCCTCATATTGGCTGCCTTCCTATGTTTGTTTCTGTGTATTAGGTAGAATTGCTACACCTCCTGGTCTTGGTAGAGTGGCATTATGTAGTAGGTGTCCTGTAGGGCCCAGTGGCACAGCCTCCCCAGTCATCCAGCTGTTGGCATGTCAATGGGAGGGATTCACTTCCAGGCCTGTTGGCTGCGAAGACTGACTGTAACCACAGCAGAGGATCTGCTGTGAATGGACCCATCCCAAGAGCAGGACTTGCTTCAGCAGGGCTCTGGTGCTCGCTGAGTCCGTACCTTGAGAGTGTTGCTCATGGAGGTGGTTGGATGGTGCTTTGGTGTGGACTGAAGCTATCCACTGGGCATGCTGTCTCTGGGGCCTCCTGGGAGGTGCAGACCAAGGTCAGCCACTGCTTTGTCCTGTCTGAGACCATCTGGCATGAGCTATGAGCTACAAAGTAATCTGCAGAGGGCTGCTAATTTGCTGGACTTGGAAGTGCTGGCAAGAGGCCAAGCTGTGAATGAAGGCTAGCTGCTGCTAGTGCTGGGCCTGGGCTACTTAGCAAGAGGTATAGGGCAGGAACCCAGATACTGCTTGTTTTAGAATTTGTGAACCTTTGAGAGATTTTTAGAAAGTCTGAAGCATGAGCCAAGACTAGCTGTTTGTGTGGAAATCCACTTGTGGGTGGCCCCACAAGTTGGGTGGGGCAGGATCTCATGGAATCACCATGGCAGGGCAAACTGTATTAGCCAGTTTGATGGAGAATCTCATACGGTGCCTGCATGCCTGGCTTTGTTGGGGGAGAGCTCAGCAGAGGAACATTGTCTTCTGCCAGCACTTTTGTTTGGGAGAAGGCTGCCCCGCTAGTTGTCACCCTGAGGCCAGACATTTCAGTTTCTCTACATATGTCTGGGGGCAGGGGGGCTTGTGAGCTGCTGTCCCAGTGCTGAAGCTCAGTGCAGGTGAGTCTGAGTATATTTGTGCATAGGCCCCTTAAGAGGGACTCCAGAAGCCCTCTGTCTCACTCAGACACAGTCCCTGCTGGTTTTCACAACCAGAGTTACGGGGATTTCTCTTCCCGACACTGGACCTCTGGGCTGCTTGGTCTGGTGTGGGACTGGGTTCCCTCAATCATCAGTGGGGGACCTCCACAGCCAAGATATTCCTCCTAGTTTTTAATATTAAGAATTTTAAAGCTTTTATTTTGTTTTTAGGGAGTGGGAAAGGGAAAGAGGAAGAGAGGGAGAGAAACATCGATTTGAGAGAAGCATTGATCAGGTTGCCTCTTGCACATGCCCCAACCAGGGACTGAGTCCACAACCCAGGCATGTGCCCTGACCAGGAATTGAACCAGTGATCTTTCACTTTACGAGATGATGCTCAACCAACTGAGCCATGCTGGTCAGGGCTTTTCCCGGTTTTTAGCTGCCACACGTGAGTGTGGGACCAGCAGGTTCCACATCCCTGCCCCTCCTACCAGCCTTGATATATCTTCTTTGTATCCTTAGTTATAGTATGTCTGTTCAGCTAGATTTCAGGTGGTTCTGAATGTTGATTGTCCTGTAGTTTAGTTGTAATTTTGATGTGGTTTTGGGAGTATGTGAGTATCACATTTACCTACTCCACCATCTTGACCTAGCTTAGACTTAAGACCATAAACCAAGGTGACTGATATTTATGTTGCAGTTATTTGTGCACTTAGAAATCAATGAGTATTCTTGACAGGAAATAGTGCATTCAGGCTGTCATCTTTTTATTTTTTCCAAGTGGTAGGACCCCAGACACTTTGGAGTAACGGTGTGTCTTTCTCGTGGGCTTATCCTGTGACTCTAAGCTATTAATACTTAAGATATTTTTAGGAGATAACATCTTATCCTCATTTTAGACAGTAAAATAGAGGCATAGAGAAGTGAAAGAATAGAATGTTCAGTCCTCAGTATACTTGTGACAGTCAGGGAAATGTCCTTTCTGTCTTACGGCCTGACTCACCAGAGGACAGAATTCTTAATTTGATGCAAAATGACCCTTATATCTAATATCATTTCCAGTTTCCTTATGGTTACCCTGAAACTGTACTTGTGGGAGTATGTTTTGTGGTAAAGACCATTATCAGAAATGGAGATGGCAGTCATCTGACTGTTCTCTTTTCTGCTGATGGCAGATATTGCTGTTTGATTGTGGTACTTTATAATAGAGCCTACATTTGACTTCAGAATCTTTTTCTACATATTGCTCAAGGCAGCTACTACCAGTTGATCACAGGCACACAAAGAAAAGTTATTTTTCAGTCTTGACTTAACTATTTATTAAATTCATTTGTACTGAGATTATGAATTTACTTAAAAATTGAGAGTGTATCAAATTTGTAGTCTGATAGCAGACTCCAGTTATATGGGACTCAGTTTATGCTCGCAACTGGTTTACCTTCCTATGGGTTAAGTAGACATGCATACAGTTATCATACAAACTTAGCTATATTATTGGTGTAAATGGAATAGAGAAGGATGCAAGATTAATTCTAATGGAAAGGTTTGTGGGAGAAGGGATTTTGGACCTTGAAGGTAGGACCTTCAGGTGGTCTTTACAACTTTAGCAAAACCATGAAAGGAAGAAAATATAGGATGGATTTTGGGCAATGACAGGCAATGTATTTTGGCTTTAATGCGTAATGCCGCAAAGGTAGAGTTTAGAACCAAAAAGAGAAGCTTGATCTCTGCGACAGATTTTGAGTTTTATTCAATATTTTGTTATTCCTGGGACACACATAGTTTTTAATCATTAGAATATATGATCAGATCTGTACTTGAAGAGAATAATTGTTGAGTTTGAGTAGACATGAGATTGAGTCTTTATAATGTAGGAAGCCTTCGTAGTACTACAGAAAGAGAAGATGAGGGTAAGCACTAGAATTGCGGGATGGAAATAGTGAATTTAGAATCAGTTTTAAAGAAAAAATTGTTAAGTAAAACATACTAAACTTAGATTGAAGTCTGGAGAAACTGAAATGGTACTTTATGAAGTAATATCTGTTGAATTAAAAAAAATCTTTTTTATTCCCCAATATAATTCTGTTGTCTTTTAAATATATTTTATATAATATGTTAAACTTAATTTTAAATAATTTTGTTGGTTAGATTGAACTGTTAAGTCGTTTTGGTATTGAATAAGTGGATTTTATTTTTAAAATGTAGGTTTTTAGTTAAAACTTTTGAAAATGGAAAGAATGTGAACATATGTAAATATTTAAACAATAATGATTTAAAGGTAAAAAGAAGTCTCCCTTCACCTAATTCTCACTTCTCTAATGGTAACCACTATTACTGTGTTTAAATATATGTACACACACATCTCTGTGTGATATCTATTTCTTTCTATCTTTAGTTACTTTTATAAAAATGAGGTCCAGTGTACAATTTCTCAAAGTAGAAAAAATGAACATATTCATTTATGTGTTCCAAAGATACATTTGGTATGTAGCATACAATGACGAGAAGCAAGAGCATACGAACTTGAAATTTATGCTTATGAATGTTTTAGTATTCTCTCTTAGAAATGATCTAGTGAACCAATGATTATCCATTAATTAATTTAATTTAATTTAATGTTAGTCCAAGGTCTTTAGTTACCTTTAAAGTTCTTGGAAATTATCTGTAAACTGACATACTATAAAATGTTTACTGTTGAAATAAAAAGTTTTTCAGAATAATTCTTCAGTTTAAACACAGGCTTACATTTTCATAATCTTAAACATTGTGTATGAGTAATATTGGTTTATTTGATCAGTAACCTTATATACATTTCAAACATTACTCTAATGGAATAATTATGTATGCTTATATTATACTTAACACTAATAAGAAATCAGAAGACAAACCTATTTTATTAAACCAATTTTGTTTGCTAGACATTTATTTTACTTAATTATGTGAACTTGGTTCTTTCTGAGTCAGTTTCTGTAAGAGTAATTAAAAAAGTATAACGCAATTAAAATATTAGATCAGCTTATTTTCTGGGAATTTTGGTAATATTCAGTTTAAGTAAGTGCATATTTATCTCTATTAGCCAATCAGAACAGAGTTGCTTTATATGTTTTTATAATATAATTTATTAGTTCCATCTGGAGTTAGGAAAATCTTATGTACTCAGAAAGAAAGGTAAAGACCTTTCTGAATTATAAACACATAGCCATACAAACACTGAGAGACCTTATCATTTCCAGTTTTACAATTTTAGCCATGACTGTGGAGTTAACACAGAAATATAAAAACCAGACATGTCCAGATACCAAAAAGCTATTCTCCTTTCTGTCAGCATGAAATTCTAGGTTGATTTGAGCTCAAAATAAATACACAAAAGACATAAATGAACAAGTAACTAAGGAATCAGATTTTCCTTTTTCTCTCACCCAGCACAAAATAGATGTGTATGAGGGGTGTGCAGCCTTTTGGCATCTGGGCCACACTGGAAGAAGAGGAGTTGTCTTGGGCCACATATTAAATACACAAACACTAATGAAAACCGATGAGCAAAAAAAAAGGGTTTTAAGTAAATTTATGATTTTTTGTTGGGCCGCATTCATAGCAATCCTGTGGCCCGCAGGCTGCATGCTGGACGCATCTGGAACCATTAATTTGTTCAGAGAGATTACTAAATGGCAATCCATAAAATCAAATTCATAATCGTTGTTATCGCCAATGGGAATAACTGACCATAAAAAAAAAAACTAAAAGTAAAAAAACAAAATTAGAAGAGAGACATATTAAAATAGAGTTAGTAAAGTTCTGTTGCTGTTCTTGATTCACTTCTGGAAGACAAAGACATGTCTGGACTTAAGCTGTGAGGTCTGCCACCCTGGCAAAGAAATGACCCAGCTCCATTTCTGTGATTCTGTTCCTGTTTTCTAGTTGTTTCCTTAGTTTGTTTTTGTTTTTGTTTTTTTAGGTTCAGTTGTTGATAGTTATGAGTTTGTTGTCATTTTACTGTTCATATTTTTGATCATCATCTTTTTCTTAGATAAGTCCCTTTAACATTTCATTTAATAAGGGCTTGGTGATGATGAACTCCTTTAACTTTACCTTATCTGGGAAGCACTTTATCTGCCCTTCCATTCTAAATTTAGCTTCCAGATAGAGTATTCTTGGATATAGGTCCTCATCTTTCATGACTTTGAATACTTCTTTCTAGCCCCTTCTTGCCTGTAAGATTTCTTTTGAGAAATCAGCTGATAGTTTTATGGGAACTCCTTTGTAGGTGACTCTCTCCTTTTCTCTTGCTGCTTTGAAGATTCTCTCCTTATCTTTAATCTTGGGTAATGTAAATATGATATGCCTTCCTGTGTGCTTCCTTGGGTCCAACTTCTTTGGGACTCCCTGAGCTTCCTGGGCTTCCTGGAAGTCTATTTCCTTTGCCAGATTGAAGAAGTTCTCCTTCATTATTTGTTCAAGTAAGTTTTCAGTGTTTTGCTCTTCCTCTTCTCCTTCTGGCCCCCCTATGATTTGGATGTTGGGATGTTTAAAGTTGCCCCAGAGGTTCCTAAACCTCTCCTCATGTTTTTGAATTCTTGTTTCTTCATTCTGTTCTGGTCGAATGTTTATTCTTCTTTCTGCTCCAAATTGTTGACTTGAGTCCCAGTTTCCTTCCGTTCACTGTTGGTTCCCTGTCTATTTTGCTTTATTTCACTTTGTTTAGCCTTCACTTTTTCCCCCATTTTGCAACCATAATCAACCATTTCTGTAAGCATCCTGATTACCAGTGTTTTGAACTCTGCATCTGTTAGTTTGGCTATCTCTTCATGGCTTTGTTCTGTTTTTGAAACTTTGATCTGTTCTTTTCTGTGGGTCATATATTTTTTTTTTGTCTTGCACTCCTGTTATGTTGTGAGGGGTAGAGCCTTAGGTACTTGCCAGGGTGGGGCAAGCCTCATCACTTTGCTATATGTAGGGAAGGGGTCTGAGAGGGAACAATGCCACTTGCTTGGCTCTTGGCCGCCTTTCAGTCACTTCCCCTGCTACCCACAAGCAAACAGGGTACTGAATTCCGGATGGCTGTGTTTCTGTACTTTCTTGGATCCTGTGGGTCTCTCAAAAGAACTCTCCTGTGATACTGGCAGTTTCTCCTGCTGCTGCAAACCCCACAGGTTTTTACCAGTAGAGGTTTTGAGACTCTATTTCCTGTGCTGAAACCCTGGGTTGCATGGTCTCTCTCACTCCCCAGTTGTTCGTCCGGGTTTATCCGCATGCAAATATGGGACCGCCCGGTCCACCAGCCACTACCTTACCCACCCCAGTCTGCCAACTGCAAGCTTACCGCGAGTCCCCTCCACCCCTGTTGCCATCTCCGCCCCTTCTACCAGCCTGGATGAATGTTTCTTCTTTACCTCCTTGGCTGTCAGGCTTCCATACAGTTCAATTTTCTGGCAGTTCTGGCTATTTTTTGTTTTTAAATTTTTTGTTGTCCTAAATTTTGGTCATGTGAGGAAACAAAGCATACTACCTATGTCTCCATCGTGACCAGAAGTCCAGGGCTGGGTTCTCTAAAATTTTCTTTACAAAGTGATTTTTTTCTGCCTGTATTCTTGGAGAGTTATGTCTTTGTTTTTGATATTTTATTAACTTAGCCTAGATATGTATTTGACTCTATGGTTTAGTTTGCTTTTCCTTCTCTTCTGTAGTTTTTTTTCTCATTTATTTTAGAGATATTTTCTATTATGTCTTAGTGGTTTTTCTCTTCTATTTGTTCAGGTATCCTACTTTGGGAATAGTAATTATCTTTCTCTTCAATGTCTGTCCTACATCTTCTACCTAATTACCTTGATATTTTTGTCTTTTTTCTCCTCAATAATCATGTTATTTTAAGATTTTTATTATTGCCATCAGTTTGTTTTTTTTTTTGTTTTTGGTTCTTTTCTTTTTTTTTGCTCCCCCCTCCCCCCTCCGCCAAATTCCTTGTTCTTGTTAATTGATTTCTTTATCTCTATAACTTTTCAATTTACCTGTTTTGTATTTTCATCTTTGAGCTTTTGTTTTATTAAATATGTTCTTTGTAGGTTCTCTGTTACAAAGAACTCACTGGGGATTTCCTTATTTTCCTTTTTATGTTTTGTTTAAGACTGGGTTCTTCCTTTGTTTTTCATGCTATAGTCATTATTTATTTCTCTCCTTCCTTTCACCCCCTTGTTTATATGTAACCAAAATGCAGGTCCTGCTGCCTGCTGCTATGAAAACCAGTACTCCAGAGGCAGGTGCTGAGGTAAAGGAAAGAGGCTTATTTTCAGGTTGCTGACCACGTGGAAGAGGCAGGACTCATGTCTCAAAGTCCATCTCCCTGGGAGGATGGGGGACTCATGTCTCAAAACCCATCTCCACTATCTCAGTGGAGGCAGAGGTTTTTATAAGGAGGGAGGGGGAACAGAACAAAGAGATCAAGCAGACCAGCACAGTCCATTCTGATAAGGCAAATGATGGTCTGGTGTGCATCATCCTGGTTTAGTCTACTTGGGCATACGTCATCCTGACTTTCCGGTATCCTGGCTTCATGGTTGAAGGTCAGCAAATCTCCCAGAGCTGGAATGTCTAAAGGTCGGAGTCTGTATCTTTTGAAGTTAGTTCCTAGGATTTTTGTACAAACATGCTGTTCATCTACAAGCTACATATTAGTCAACATTTACAGAAACAATGTCAAAAGAAGTCACTGTTGCATATACAGTTGAGTGACAATTCCTTTTTATCTTGCTAGGTACAGGCTTATATAGCTAGATCAGGCATTGTATTTGCCCTGATGTAACAAGTTAATTCTTCAAGCCTTTTTCACTGTAGCTGTGACTTTGTTTCCTTCTTTTACTGCACCCTCTGAATATACCTTGTGGTATTCTCCGTTTTCTCTTTGGTAGAAGGTTATAAGGTGGTATTGGGGTAAGAGCTTTTTGGGAACCTCAGGCCCTCTCTTCTTCCTGTCTCTTTAGATTTTGTTAAGTGTCCTATAGTGGCCTCACTCCATCCTGCTGAGGGTATAGTATATTTCTAGTAGCTTCAGACCCTTCCCTCAATTCAGAATAGTGCCTTGGAAGTCAACAGGTTCTGGTGGCCACTCTGCCTCAGCTGAGGTTTCAAAGCTTCTGTGCTGAAGATGTTTCCTAGACTTTTCTAAGGCATTACCAAATTGAATCTTTCCTTCCACACTGGAGGATATTCATTAAACTTTCAAGTTTTATTAACTCACCTATTTTTCTCATTACTCTTTCCAGGCAGTGTAATCAGGCTACGAGCCAGATCATACTGTACAGAATCTTTCTGTCCACTTTTTAAAGTTTACAGGATCTTAGTTTAAACGGTTTCTTGTTTGACGGCAACTGGTGGGTTTTTGGCTAAAAAATTATACACACACATGCACACCAACATGCACATACATATATGTGTATATTGTTTTCCTTTTTTAAAATTATTGGGGACAGGTAGTTTGGCAATTCTGCTTCACCCCACCATCTTTACTTGAAAACCTATATGATTTTCTGAGTATTACTTTTGACATTATTAATACATATGTACCCTAGAAATTCTCTAAATTGTTAAGGTCAGGGATGACTTGGAGCCAATTTTTAAATTAAAAAAATAAAACTAACAAATTAAAGACAATGTCATAAGATACATTATTTTAAAAACATCAAGACCCTTAAGCATGTATTTTTCTTTTATTTACATGTTGCTCCTGTAAGTGCTTTTATAGAATTTGTATATACTCTCAATGAATGTATAATTAGTGACCATATTATATTTCTGTTAATGTTAGGGTAAAAATTTTAATATTTCTGTCTCATTTTTTTAACCTCATCATATGCATGTCATAATTTATTAAACAATTACTCAAATTAAGGACACTAATTGTTTATAGTTTTATGATCTTATCTGTGTATTGAACCTTTTTCTGTTTGTTGTCTTGTATTACCTTTAAAATAAATTGGAGAGCCCTGGGTGGTGTAGCTCAGTGTATTGAGCGTTGGCCTGCGAACCGAAGGGTCACTGGTTCGATTCCCCAGTCAGGGCACATACATGGATTGTGGGCAAGGTCCCCAGTAGGGGGTGTGCAAGAGGCAACCACACATCGATGTTTCTCCCCCTCTCTTTCTGCCTCCCTTTCCCTCTGTCTAAAAATAAAATAAATGAAATCTTAAAGAAGATGAATTGGAGAGGTTGAGATTAATGGACTAATCAACTTATTAAATCATTATACTTTTTATTCTGGCACTAACTGTAGTGTCTTTTTATATTACAGGATAAAAATTCCTTTAAGGTTGTTGCTTAAAATGACAGTTGTTATCTCAGCCCTCAATGCCATTCTACTTTTTTGGTGCTATCGTATTCTTTACCTATATCCTTCTTATGACATGAATAATGAAAGTTTAAAAATGTAGTCTGGTTTTTATAAGATCATGTTTGCTTATAAATAAACCAAAAATCACAAGTATATGCTTTAGAAGTGGTTTTTTAAAGTACATTCTTCAGCAGTCTAGTTTTATTATTTCTGGATTTTGCTATCATCATTCATAGCCCAGGTACATAAAAGTGTTTATAAAAATGTTATTTATTTCCTTCTAACATTAAGCTATTAATTTAATCATTGCATTCAATATATATGAGTTCTTTAAGAATCACGAGTAGTTTGTAGGCTTTGTTGCATTTAATTATATAAAAATGTACATTCACATTATGTAATAATCTATGTAATTGTCCTTATTTAGGAATGTGTAATATATTGTTTTTCTTTTTTTTCTCCTCAGATTCTGTCAAATTTTAAGAACAAATGTACCTTATAGCTCATGGAAGAAAAAACAAAAATCAAGACTTTTTTAGGTTCCAAGTTGCCAAAGTATGGAACAAAATCTGTAAGAAGTACACTGCAGCCAATGTCAAGTGGAACACCTGTTAATTTATTGGGAACTTCCAAGAGTAGCAATGTCAAAAATTACATCAAAAATAATGGCCCTGATTGTCCATCATCTCATTCATTTAATTGGAGACCAGTAACTAAATACCAACTTAGTGCACAAAGTGCTGAAGAGTCTAATGATACCCAAAGTTCACATGATAAAGTAATTAACCCTGAAAAACATACACCTGCTCAAGGAATGTTTGCTAAAAATGGGATAAAGGGAGGTTTGAAAAGTGTTTCTTTATTCACATCAAAATTAGCAAAGCCATCCACTATGTTTGTATCATCTGCAGAGGAATTAAAACAAAAGTCTTTGTCTGGACCACCTAATTTGGGTAAATTCACCAAAGGCACATTATTAGGAAGGACTTCATATTCTTCAATCAGTGCTCCCAAATCGCAGTTGAATGGATTTTATGGAAATCGATCAGCTGGTAGCATACAAAGGCCTAGAGCAAACTCCTGTGCTACCAGAAGTAGTTCTGGAGAAAGCTTAGCACAATCCCTAGACAATATTAAATCTCTTACTTGTGAAAAAATGGTAAGGTCACAGAGTTTTTCACATTCCATTCAGAATTCATTCCTTCCACCTTCATCTATAACCAGATCACATTCCTTCAATAGAGCTGCAGATCTTATTAAGCCTTATCAGAACCAACAGCTGCCCATTAGAGTGCCTCTGAGGTCAACTATGCTAACAAGAAATTCCCAGCAGTCAGAAGTACTCAATGGGAATGAACATTTAGGGTATGGATTTAACAGACCTTATGCTGCTGGTGGAAAGAAGTTGGCTATACCAAATGGCCCGGGTATAACTTCCACTTTGGGTTATAGGATGGCTCATCCCCCTCTACTGAAATCTAGTCGATCTCCATTTTCTGGGACTATCACAGTTGATGGTAATAAAAATTCACCTGCTGGCACTTGTGTAGAAGAAGATACTGCACTTTTGGCTAAGGACAGAGCTACTGACAAGGACCAAGAGCTAATTGAAAATGATAATTATAGAATAGAAAATGACCAGACCATGAAGCATGATGCTAAAATTAGATACCTGAGTGATGATGTGGATGACATTTCTTTATCTTCTTTGTCATCTTCTGATAAGAATGATTTAAGTGAAGACTTCAGTGATGATTTTATAGATATAGAAGACTCCAACAGAACTAGAATAACTCCAGAGGAGATTTCTCTCAAAGAAGAAAAGCATGAAAATGTACCACCAAAGGATATATTTGATTCCCCCAAGGAAAATGAAAAATCCTTCAGTAAAACTGATGAGTGGATAGATTTAAGTGTCTCTGGTAAATATTAATACCCTTAAGTTTATTTGCTTTCTTCTAGATAATATAATTGAATTTACATTTGGGGTTATCATCTGATTAATTCCATGATATTATCAATTTCATGGAGGGATGAATCTAGGTAAAATAGTAGTGGGACAACATATTTCTTCCTTGTGACTTTTTCTTCCTGTCCTGTTTTTCACTTTAGGATATCAATAAAAACATTCTTCTCCCAAAGTATCTTACCTTTGTTCTTTTTTGTCTGTCATACACAGGCTTTTTCCTATTTGCTTCAAAAACAATGTCTTATACCTTCCCCAAGTTGCATGCCATTTAATTTTTTAATTTTAATTTTTAAATATATTTTATTGATTATGCTATTACAGTTGTCCCAATTTTTCCGCTTTGCCCCCCTACATCTGGTACCCCCATTCCCTCCAGTGATCCCCCACTTAGTTCATGTCCACGGGTCATACGTATAAGTTCTTTGGCTACTCCATCACCTATACTGTTCTTAACATCCGCCTATTTTTTACCTACAAATTTGTGCTTCCTAATCCCTGCACCTTTCCTCCCTCTTCCGCTTCCTCCTCCCAACTGATAACCCTCCAAATGATCTCCATGTCTATGATTCTTTTCCTGTTCTGCTTATTTGCTTAGTTTGTTATTTGGATTCAATTATCGATAGTTTTAAGTTTATTGCCATTTTAATGTTCATTGTTTTGATCTTCTTTTTCATATATAATTCCCTTTAGCACTTCATATAATAATGGCTTGGTGATGATGAACTCCTTTAGTTTTACCTTGCCTGGGAAGCACTTTATCTTCCCTTCAATTCTAAATGATAGTGTTGCTGGATAGAGTGCACTAGTTTGTAGGTCCTTGCTTTTCATCACTCTGAATACTTCTTGCCAGTCCATTCTAGCCTGTAAAATTTCTTTGGAGAAATCAGCTCACAGTCTTAAGGGAACTCCCTTGTAGGTAACTCTCTGCTTCTCTCTTGCTGCTTTTAAGATTCTCTCTTTATCTTTAACTTTGGCATTTTAATTATGATGTGTCTTGGTGTGGTCCTTTTTGGGTCCTTCTTATTTGGGACTCTCTGTGCTTCCTGGACTTATATGTCTATTTCCTTCACCAAATTAGGGCAGTTTTCTTTCATTACTTTTTCCAAATAAATTTTTAATTTCTTGCTCTTCCTCTTCACTGTCTGGCAACCCTCTGATTTGGGTGTTGGTATATTTAAAGATGTCCCAGAGGTTCCTAAGCCTATCCTTGTGGTTTTTTTTTTTTTTAATTCTTTCTCTTTTCTTTTGTTCTGATTGAATGCTTTTTTCTTCCTTGTTTCCAATCATTGATTTTATTCTTGGGTTCATCCCCTTCACTGTTGGTTCCTTCTAGATATTTCTTTATTTTACTTAATGCAACCTTCATTTCTGTCTGGGTCTTTTTTTATGGCATTGAAGTACCCAATAAGTTCCTGGAGCATCCTGATAACCAGTGTTTTGAATTGTGCATCTGATAAGGTTGCTTATCTCCATTTCATTTAGTTCTTTTTCTGGAGTTTTGTTCTTTCATTTGGGCCATATTTCTTGGTCTCCTCATTTTGGTAGCCTCCCTGTGTTTGTTTTTATGTATTAAGTAGAGCTGCCTTGACTCCCTGTCTTAGCACACTTGTTAAGTTGTATGGGGCAGAGCCTTAGGTAATTGCCAGGACAGGGCAACCCGTGTCTCTACTCTGTTGCTCTGTGTTTGGGAGGGCTCGCAGAGGGGACCCCACCACTACCTAGCCCCTGGAGTTTTGTCTGGAGGAAGCTGTCTCCCCACTTGCACTTCACTTTCTCCCCATATGCCACTGGTGCTGAATCCCAGAGCGGGTGGGTCTGCATGAGTCCTAAGTCCGTTGCAGGCCCTTTAAGGGGATGCAGTTTCTTCTGCTGCCCCAACCCGCACTGAGTTTTTATAGCCAACTTATCTTTCTGGTGCTGGGACCCTGGGATGGGTGGTCTGTTCTGGGGCTGGGATCCCTCACTCCTGAGGTATCCCTCCCATTTTTTATCCACCGCACAGTGGATGTGAGATTGCCTGTTCCTGTTTCTGCACCACATCTCCATACCTCTCTATGCCTCCCCATGCCTCTATGGCACCTCTCTGCCTCTCTTCCCCTCCTACTTATCTGGATGAATGTGGCTTCTTTAAATCCTTAGTTGTCGACCTTCCACACAGCTCAATTTTCTGACAGTTCTGGGTGATGCTTGTTTTGTAGCGTAGATACATTTTTTGCTATAGTTGTGCACAAAAGTGAGACATGTTTTTATGTATGCCTCCATCTTGAGCAGAAGTCTGGCATGCCATTTAAACCATCTTCTTAGGGTAGTAGATCATTGCTATTTGTTAAAAGTAAAACTATACCAAAGGATAAATGAGCAGTTATGTCTAATCTAATGAATGTTCTTATCCCAGGAAATCTTAATTTTTTTTAACAGAAGACCTAGATTTCTTGTTATTGCAAGCTTTATAGTTAATACTTCCAGAGGAGCTTTATTTTTTTAATTGAGAAAAGTGAGATAGCATATGTTAAGCATTTCCTCTTATTCTTGGTTATCTTAGCACTAAGTGCCAGAGAAAATTTATCCTTGTGCTCACATAGCCTGAAACAAACTAAAGGGATTGAGTAAAGGCACATGGCCAGGTCAAGGCACTAGACCATACCTGGACATGTGTATAACCCTTGACTGTGTGACAATGTTCTAGTTAGGAATGATTGCCAGAAGAACTTATTTTCCTTATTAAGGATGCAACTGCGAGGTTAAAAAAATAGACACAGAGGAAGGACTTTCCTGGCCAGTGCTTAAATGTAAATATCCTAGGAAATATTAAAGGAGTATCAGGCTTTACTTACATTTCTAGAAATATTGCTGAAGAGAAAGATGACTCTGAATTTTCTTTATATCTATCGGGAAACATTTCAGTAGGTTATTTTCAAGATTTCACCTTTGGATTTATTTATTGTTTAGAAGTTAGAAAATGGCTATTGGTATGAATGCTTTTTGCCAAATTTTTTGCTATAATATATCAAATTGTTTTATAATTATAAAAATATAATTTGTATTTTTGGAACCTGAGAAATAATTATATTTTTGTGAATTAATAATTGTTTCTCTCTCTCTTTTAAAAAAAAATTGAAGACAGGAGTGAATGTACGAAACATAATTCTGGGAATGACTTGATTTCACCAGATACAGACTACAGAGTTGGTTCTTCATTTGAACTCTCTCCATCCGATAGCTCTGATGGAACGTACATGTGGGATGAAGAGGGCTTGGAGCCCATTGGAAATGTCCACCCAGTTGGGAGCTATGAGTCCTCCGAAATGAACAGCATAGTATGTATGGAATTCTATACCCTTTTGGAATGTTTGTTTGCTTTACTGTAGCAGGGGTGTCCAAACTTTTGGCATCTCTGGGCCACTCTGGAAGAACACAGTTGTCTTGGGCCACCCATTAAATACATTGAGACACGTAATCACAAAAAATCTCAATGTTTTAAGTAAATTTATGATTAGCCATCTTGAGCTGCATGCAGGCTACAGGCTGTAGGATGGACACCCCTACTAGAGAGACTTGTGATATGGATTCGATTATTTTTAAGTTCATGAATTAGCTCTCCTAGTTTGAGAATGGAAATTTATGTCCATTAAGGGCCTACAAGACATCTGATTTTAATACACAATAAAGCATATATTTATGTCACATCACATGTGGTTAAATATACTCTCATACACACATTTGTAATACATACATATATACATAGAGGCATTTGTATTCTCCGGGTTAAGCTGGGCTAATACCTCTCAAAGTAGTCGGAAGAGCAATGTCAAAGACATTTTTGGTTGTCACATTGAGGGGTTCCATTGAGGGGTGCTACTGGCAAATAAAGGGTAAGCACTAGGAATGCTGCTTAATGTCCTATAATGCACAGGACAGGACACAGCAAAGAAGCATCAGCTCAAGATGTCAGTAGTGCTACTGTTGAGAAACTCTGGCTTAGGCTAGGCCCAGGTAACATTATGTGCCAACTCTCAGGGGCTTAACACAATAAAACATTATTTTTTTCTCTTACAAAGTTTATTGTAGGTATGAACAACTCTCTAGGGCAGCTTCTTATGTGTTCTAAGTTGTTTTTACCTTGAGGCTTTATCATCTTTTGACGCCTTGTCACTGGTAGAGAAAGAATACCTGAGGGTCTCAAACATGCAATTACTAGCTTTGGCCTGCAGATGGCACATGGAATTTTCATGCACAGCTCATTGACCCAAGCTGATGTTGTTTACTTGTTATGTATTAAGCAATTTTCCCATGTGCCTGGAAGGCAAGGAAGCCAAATATGGGTGAGTACTAGAAGACCCACCATGCATATTTATACATGTATATTTTAAGAAACGTTGCAAGTAATGTATATGTTATGCCATATGTTTAAAATATACTTGGTGTGTTTAAAGTGACTCATTGTACATACTCAGTTTATAAAATAATATTTTTCAGTAGGTGTATGGAAAATTGGTAGGCTTTGTGGATATATTAAATTCTAAATAGATTTCAGGCCATGTGATTTTTTTTATACTCATATAAACCTGTAAGTTGGAAGAAATAACCATAGCTACCAAAGGATTATTAAATTGCTCCAACATAGAGAGATTACAGTTGTAATTCAGAGAGAGTATCTCTATCCTATTAAAGGAAGTTAAGAAAAGATTACATTTTAAGACCTTATGTGCTTTCTTATTACTAGGACTTTTAAAGCATGATTGAAATGGAAATGAACACTGTGTCCAGCAGATGGCAGCAATAATCCACTTAGTACTTGGCATTTCTCAGAAGGTTCACCATGTTCAGTTCACAGTTCCTGTAGCTTAATGACGAAATAGCTTTTAAGAGTTCACAAGGCACCTGGATCGACCATTATTCTTTAAGATCTTAGGTCTTTTGATCTAAAAGGGAGGCAGTCTGAAAAACAATGGAGAATTGATGGCAAAAGTTGAAAAGTGTTAGATGTGCTGTGACAGTGTTCTAAAAGATTTGTTTTTTAACCTTTCACATTTAGAGCTACAAAGTCATCTGGAAATTATTCCTGTGCATGGTGTGAGGTAGAGGTCAAGATTATTATTTTTTTAAACTTATCTTTCCCTCTCTGTGCGGTATTTTTTGTCATATATTTCTTGACTCTCTGTTAGTTCATTGGTGTCTGCTTATCCTTATGCCATTGCTATACTTTTAATTACTGTAGCTTTAAAATAACTATTGACACCCGGTAGTGTAAGTCTTCCATCTTTGTTCTTTTCCAAGGTTTGCTTAAGTCACCTTTTTCAGTCTATTTAAATATTAAAATGAACTTGTCAATTTCAGCAAAAAACCTGTAGGGATTTTGGGTGGGATTACATTGATTTTTTTTTATGAATTTGGGAAAAATTGACATACTTGCTATAGCAAGTCTTCCAATTCATGATGTATGTCAATACTTGCTCTATTTATTTCGGACTTTAGTCCGAACATTTTGGTAATGTTTTTTTACTTTTCTGTAAAATTTTACACATATTTGCTTTATTTTAGGTATCTGATTTTGTTGTTATAAATGGTACTCTTAAGTTTTTATTTTTTAAGTTTGTGTTGTGTGCAAATTTGCTTGATTTTTGTATTTTGACCTATTTTTTCCAGTGACCTTGGTAAATTCACTTATTAGTCTAATAATTTGCCTGTAGATGTGGAATTTCTACATGTACTATATAATCATACCATTTGCAAGTCTCCATTTCCCCACCCTCCCCTTTACTGCGTTTGTTAGGACCTCTAACATAATGTTGAGTAGAAATGATGGTAGAACTTCAGGAAAGTTTTGATAGTTTACCATTAAAGTTTCTGTATGTGTGCATGTGTGTTACGGGGTGACTAATAGATATATTTCATCAGATTAAGGAAGTTTCCATTCATTTTATTTATTGAATTTTTGTTATGAGTGACTGTTAATTGTTACCACATGCTTTCTCTACTTCATTGAAATGATCAGATTATTATTATTCTGTTAGATATTGGCTGTTAGTGTGGTAGATTGCATTTCTTGATTTTCAAATATTAAACCACCTTTTCATTCCTGGAATGAATTCACATGGTTGTGGTATATTATCCCTTTTTTTTTTAAAGATGTTATTTATTTATTTTTAGAGAGAGAGGAGGAGAGGGAGAAGGAGAGGGAGTGAAACATCAATGTGTGGTTGCCTCTTGTGTGGCCCTCACTGGGGGCCTGGCCTTCAACCCAGGCATGTGCCCTGACTGGGAATCGAACCAGTGACACTTTGTTTCTCAGTCTGGCACTGAAACCGTTACGGAAAAATGAAATGACCAGACACTGAGGGGTTAGGAGCACGATCTTTATTTACGTGCATGGACCCAGAGGAGACAAACTCCAGATTCTGAGCCCAGAACAATAGCCCCGCACTCCTTTTGTGCTGGGCCAAGTGGGGTAAGGGTTTTGGGAGGCATGGTATAGATTTGGCGTGAAAAGGGTTTACAGAGGTGAGAGAGAAGCATTTACATCATAAGTCAGGGCAATTAGCATTTCGTCTTTGGTATCAGCCTTGATTCCCTCTACAAAACCACCGAACCACACCAGCTATCCTTTTAAATGTTGTTAGAATTGATTTCCTTTTACTTTATTTAGGATTTTTTGCATTTATGTTCATGAGCAAGATTGAGCACATGCGCGCTCTCTCTCTCTCTCTCTGTATCTATCTATCTATATCTCTACCAATATATTTTTTTAAATCACATTTTGGTATCAGGGTTATGCTAAATTCATAAATGACTTGAGAAGTGTTTTCCTGTTTTTGCCCTTTGCAAGAGTTTATGTACAATTGATGTTACTATAAAGGAATTTACTTAATGAAACTTTTTGACTCTGGAGTTTACTTTGTGAGAAGATATTTAATAACAGATTTGATTTTTAAAATAGATATTGGCCCAAAAGATATATATGTATATATCTTTTTGTGTTGGCTTTTGAGAATTCATCCATTTCAACTGAGTTGTCAGTTTGTTGCTGAAAATTGTTCAGAATTACCTTATTAACATCTTTATGGTAGCGATGTCCACTTTTTCGATATTGGTAATTGGTGATCCCTTCTTTTTCTTGATTTCAAACAACCAAATTTGGGCTTTGTTGATTTTTGTCTCTTATTTACTATTTTTCTGTTTTATTGATTTTGGCTCATATCTTTCTTCCCTTGTTTCTCCTTTCTTTAGTTTGATCTTGCCTTTTCCAAATTTTTGATGCAGAAATTAGAACATTGATTTTTTTCAGCCTTTTTCTCCCCTGACATATGCACTGATGTCTCTCATAAAGAGAAAGCTTTACTACATAGTAAATAGTGTGTTCAATAACACTGTAGTGACAGTGTAGCAGTGGGCTTCTAATGTGCCTGACTTTAAAACAGGGAATTCTAAGCCATGTTATATAGGCCACATTTAGTTTTTTAACCTTTTATAATAAGTTAATAACCTTACTTATCTGTGAACAAAACATAATACTGTTTTATGTGTGCATTTTACAACTTATTTAAGTGATACATAATGTTCTGCAACTTTTTTTACTCAATTTTATTTGTGTATTTATATTATAGATGTAGTTTGTTCATTTTTACTGTTATGTAATATGTATAATATGGTATATAATATCATTTAAATATATCATTTTTTCTCTGTTCCCCAGCTAATGGACATTTGGGTTATTCCTCAGTAATATTAAAAAATATCAAGAAAGCGCAGCAGTGATGAACACCCTTACTCACCTGTCTTTGATGTACATATCAGGGTTTCTCTAGGATATAAACCTAGGAATACCCTTAATGGATCAGAGGGTATATGGACCTTCAACTTTACTAGTTGTAGTCAGGTATCTCCCTAAAATAGTTCTACCAATTTATACTTCCCAGCAGTGAATGAAGGTTTCTGTTACATCTCATCTTTACCCTACCTGCTAATATCTGATTTTTGAAAAATTTACTCAGTCTTGTGAGTGTAAAATAATATATCATTTTAGTTTACATATGTTATTATTAATACTATCATTTTTCATGTATTTACTGGCTGTTTGGTTTCCTTTTATGTGAATTACTTATCTACTTTGCTGATTTTTCTCATTTCGTTTTTGTTTTTGTCTTTATCTTATTAATAAGGAAAAGTTTCTTGTGTGTAAATTTAATACTTATTAAGAGTGTCACAAATAATCTTCTTTTAGCCAGTGGCTTCCTACTTTGTTTATTGTGCCTTCTGCCATATATAGTTTTAAATTTTAATGTGATTAAATTATGTTTTTTTATTCATCATCTTTAATATTTTTATAATAATATTTTGAAGTAGCTATGGACCAGTTACTAACTCCTGTGCCAGATTTGGATGCATTTCAGAGTAAATTCATAGATAGGAAATGATTTTACTAATTATTATATTCTTAGCCTGGTAGTCTTAATTTTTAGCCTTGTATCTGTCTACTCAGGATAACTGAGCATTTTTTAAACTCAGTAAACTTTTAATATCTTTGATATTTAACTTTTTTGTTCATCGTTCTTTGAAGATGAAATATAGCAATTTTTTCTGATAGGTATTATTAGAATAATATTGTATAATATATGCACAATTTTAGGCAAAAACAGTTTTTCTTCCTGTAAACAGTGAGCCATACTCAGAATCCTCTTTACTGCAATGTTGTAACCAGTAGGAGAGCTCTCATTGAAGAGGACTTGAACTATTACAGTGTTACCATGACTGATTTCCTAACACTAAAATATATAGGAATTGAGAATTTTAAATCATCACATGGAGTCATTTTATTTTTGGAAGGATTTTTAGAGGAAGCCTAAAGTAGTAGTTGAACCAGATGATCCTGGAAAGTGTTTAGTTTTCCTTTTCTGTTTTATAAGCCTTGATTTATTTTCCCATAGTAGACAAGTTTAACCTCCTCATCATTTAAATAGAATCTTTTTCACTTTATAATTTAGATTCAGACTTTTGCTTGACTATTTTTTACACACCAATAAGTAGCTATGCCTTCCTTCCTCATGATACTAACACATTTTTATTACACATTTCTTTACTTAAGTTTTACTAAGGGAATGACCAACTAGATTTGAGTTTCTGCATTGGCGACTGATAATGCTAGAGTTTATTGAGACTTAAATGTGTACTGAATGTAGTAACATTCTCAGCAATTGTTATGTGGAAATATGAATTTCCTAGGTTATTTGTACTGAATTTTTTAATATTCTGTAGTTCATAATATAGCAAAGGAATATCCAGCCTGCATTGTATTTGCTTCTTTTATTTTGAAGCGTCAAGAAAATCCTAGTTATTTTAAAATTATTTGTAGTATGGTCTTACTATAATTTAATGTAGCCTAGGCTATTTTACTTTAAGGGGATGACTGGGAATGTTTTAATCTCTTTAAAGTATACTTGCAAATGTTTTCTTAGAGATGGTTGGCAACTTGTCTCCATTCTGCTTGTTTTTTTACCCCATTTAACAGCCTTTCATACTACTGTCAGACTGTTTTCAGTAAACTCTGGTGAGATTACGCTAATGCTTCTTTAAATCCGTATCCACATTCAGAGGTCTTTTAATGTACTTCTTCCCTTACCTGCATCTCCGTGCAAATACTATGTGCCATTATTTACATTTTTCTAAACGCTCCCATTCTGTGCCGTTGCCTATGCTATTCTTCAGTCTAGCATGCCTTCTTCACGTGATTCCTCTGCCCATCAAGTTTATTCATCCTCCCGGGCTGTATTCAGATTTCTCCTCTCTCCCCTCTCCCTAAAAGTTAGCTGTTCGATGATGAAACTCCATGTACAGAGTGTGTCTGAGAACTATTCTTCTTTTCAAGGACCTTTCTTCTTTTTGTTAGACAGCTAAGCGAAGACTGCCTCTTTTCATCCCCCCTCCCATACTGCCTTAGTGTATGTAGGTAAATATTAAGTAAATGGTTCCTTTAAGTTAGAATTAATCATTCTTTCCTTTCTGCTTCTAACCATATTGCTTCCTCCTAGTTTTAGCATTTTATTTTGCCTTGTAGTGTACTGCTTTTTATTGGTCTCCCCACATCACTGAGGTACTTCTGAACGCAGATATAGGACCGCGTCTTACTTATCTTTTTTCCTGTTCCAGGATAGAATCTGTTGATATTTTGAAGTGAATTTAGGAATCTGGATAAGTAAAGTGCCACTGATGTGAATTATCTATGAAGTTTTTAATTTACTTTTGTAAAGTTCTCATTTTCTGATGTTTTTGTTACCCCTCACTCGGGTTTTACCCTAGATTTGGCATCAGTATTAAGTTCCTTGTTATTTATCTTTAAATTCTGTTGTTTTGATTTAGAATAAAGTCTCAAATTTAGCCCTGTAGTCCATAAGGCCATTTTCATGGCTGAACTTTTAACTTCATACATGTTTGTCCTTTCTTTCACTGTTAACTAATAGCCTGATGGTCTCTTTTACAGAGGTCACTATGGAGATTGTTATTTTCCCCATTTATTCATATTAATATGAAATAATGGTGAGAATGTTGGGATACATGGTATCGATCTCTATAAAGTGATGCAAAGACCAGTGTGGTTAATTGTACATATTAAAAAGCATGCGGTACAAATGACTTTTTCCCTGAGCTATTTGAGTTAGTTTCCTACCTGATTTTCCATCACTCTGAGATACCTTAATATATACTTCTCAAAAAGAAAAACACTCTCCTATGGAACTATAGTAAACCATTCACATCATGAAATTAACATTGATACATTACTACCATCTAATCCTTAGAAGCATTCCAGTTTCTCTAGTTGATTAATAACATCTTCTGTAGCAAAGTTTTTAGTCTCTTTTCGTCTCTTGGCCAGTGAGTGCTCCTTTGAGCTGGCTTCTATGTCCTTTTCTTCTATATTTATCATTCTTTGAGCACTCCTTTGCTTTCTTGCACAAGATATTCTGGGTTCATTTAATACTTTTTATGCTCTACACCTAGAATCAGCCATTTGTCCAAGAGCCCTGGTTCTTTTTAATGGAAAATGCTGTTTAGAAGCCAAGTTTGAGGGGTGTGGGGTTGGTATGCCCACTGCTATTGAAAAGATACTGCTCCCAGGCATCTTCAGCAGACAGAGGTAGAGTGTGTGCTTGTGTTTGTGTGTGTATTATATTTATTTCTACATTATCTTTATATTGAAAACTGTGTTCACACTAATACCTCCAATTCTAGTCTGTCGCTACAGGATTCATTCTAGTATGTATTTGTTACCTTCCATCTCTGATGGTGATAAACCTGGCTTCTCTTATTCTTAAAATGTTTGCTTATTTGATCATGTAACTGACTGCCCTTCTTTGCTACTACCTAGTCTTTCCCATCGAGGCCTTTCTTACTTTATTAGGCTCTAAAACGCCTACAATAGACCACTACTCTGCATGGGTAACCTTCTGACTCTGGGCCCTGACTCCTCGCATCAGTCCATCCCCCACATATATTCTACTTAAATTCTCATATCCATAACCAGCCCTATACCTCAGATCCTCCCTCTCCACTTCCCAACATGAGTATCATCTAATTAGCCCTGACGTACTCAAGCCCTGATGTTGCTGGGCAGTGATTTTCAACCCGTGTGCCATAAGAATTTTTAAAACAAGTAATACTGGATTATCTAGTCAGGGGCACTGACCTCCTTTCCCTTAGATTGTCAAATAAAAAAGTGACAAGAGCAACATAATAGCTGTCCAGCATGAATGAATCAGAATTATACCTATTTTTTTGTCAGATGAGCAAGAAATATTTTTTAGTGTACCATAAAATTTTAGTAATTTGTTTATATGTGCCATGAGGTGAAAAAGGTTGAAAATCACCGTGATAGGCCAACCTGTGCATGATGTGTTTTCACATTACTTTGGGTTCTAATTCCCCATGTTCAGCTGCCTTTCTGTGTGTGTATGTCTTCCCCACCTTGCAGTTTATGACTCTTCATGCTACACTGTCCCTGGTCTCTATCCCACCTACCAATTTGAAGGGCTGTTTATGGAGATATTCTTACACATCTTAATAAAAGAGGTACAGTGTAAACATTCCCAAACCTGCCCATGTATGTGTTTTATTACCAAGATGAATGACAAAAAGTTTTCATGAAAATTATAAAAAAGGCTTCTAGATTTAATAAGTTTTATAGGATCTGTATTATTTTATGTGATTAATATGGAAAATTGGGTCTAAAAGTGTCCAAAGAGCTAAAAGCTTCATTTTACCAAACACTGGTTAAAGTCAATATTTGGTATACTCTACCGTGATTTTTAGGAAATGTGAATTAGGTTATCATAATGGTCAGTTTATAATTATTATCAATCAGGAAAGTGAACAGTATCTTGTAGTAGAGAGCATAAGAATCTGGGATTAGCTCAGTCCTAAAGATTTAAGGGACATTCATTCCAAAATTATTTCAAAGGGGAAAGTATTATTATTTAGTTGGAAAAAGTATAGCATGCATTACCGTCATTTTTGTAAGTGTATACAAATAAAGTATCACTTAATCTTTTTAAAAAGAATTTCATTAAGGATGCTAGGCATTCTGATTTGTGTTGTAGTTTTTGTAATCCTATTTAGACATTAATGAAAAACACATTTATAAATCTATTAGTGTCTTAGTTTTCTCTTGTAACAAATCACCACAAACTTATCTTAAAACAACACAAACATTATCTGACTTTTAGAACTCAGTTCAAAATGCATCTGGGTCTCACTGAGGTAAAAACAAGGGCAGGCAAGGTTGCGTTCCTTTTGGATGCTTTAGAGGACAGTCTTTTTCCTTGCCCTTTCCAGCTTCTAGAGGCTTCCCTCATGTTTGGTTTCTAGTGCCCTTCCATCTTCAGAGAAGGCAATGGCAGGTTGAGTCTCACATCATGTCACCACGACCTTCTTTCTCCTTCTTCCACTTAAGATCCCTTGTGATTATATTGGCCCCATCTGGATAATCCAGAATGTTATCCCTATTTTGAGGTCAGCTGATTAGCAACCTTAATTCCACCTGTAGTCTTAATTCCTCTTTGTCATGTAACCTTATATATTCACAGGTTCTAGAAATTAAGTTATGGACATCTTTGAGGGGGCTGTTATTCTGCCAACATAATTGAAGGCATACTTTTCAGTTTTTTAAATAATGTTATTAACTTAAAAATTCTTTTGAGGTTAACAAATTTAGTTTTAATAAGTTGTAAATTTGATTTATAAAATAAATAGTAAATTATAAGCACAATTTAGTCAAACTCTATTTTTCAGTTTAAGTTAATCTAAACTGTTGGCATAGTTATTCAGATGCCTTCACTAAAGATTGTTACTGTGATAGCTAATTTATAGGTTTATTATTTGGAGATTTTTGGATATTTTCATCCTTAATAATTGTTTTGATACCATATAATTATTGGAAATGACTTGTAGCAGCTTCTATCTATGTGTGTGTATGTGTTTGTATTTTCTGTAAATTGACATGGAATTTAAAGATGACTCATTTCTAAGAAAGACGATTAAGAGCAAATAGGATTATGAAATCACTGGCCTTGTTTAGATTTTAGGTATTTTCAACTTTATTTTCTAGGGAAAATTGTTTAGAGACACTGACTTGAAAACAGTGTCTACCAGTACTACTGTCAAGTAAATTTTGGGTTGACCAAAAAGTTTGTTTAGTTTTTTTTCTGTAAGATGGCTGTAGTAGTACTTAGTTGTCTTTAACTTCATTTGAAAAAATTTTGTTAGATTTTTTTGTAACAGCTATGATATCAGTGTGCATTTAAAAAAAACTTAATCAAAATTGTTGAATTTTTGTGTATCTTTTAATATTGAAGATGGAGGAAAATACACATTTTTGACATATTATGCTTTATTATTTCAAGAAAGGTAAAAATACAACTGAAATACAGAAAAAGATTTGTACAGTGTACAGAAAAGGTGCTGTGACTGACTGAATGTGTCAAGTGTGGTTTGCGAAGTTTCATGCTGGAGATTTCTTGCTGGACAATGCTCCTCAGTTGGGTAGACCAGTTGAAGTTGATAGTGGTCAAATCAAGACATTAATTGAGAACAGTCAACATCATACCACACGGAAGATAGCCAACATACTGAAAATATCCAAATCAAGTATTGAAAATCATTTGCACCAGCTTGGTTATGTTAATTGCTTTGATGTTCCACATAAGATAAGTGAAGAAAACCCCTCTTGACTATATTTCCTCATTCCATTCTCTACTTAAATGTAACAAAAACGTTCTGTTTTTAAAACAAATTGTGATGGGCCATGAAAAGTCGACATACTTTACAATAATGTGGAATGGAAGAGATTATGGGGCAAGCGAAAGGAACCATCATCAACCACACCAAAGGCCTGTCTTCATCCAAAGAAGGTGATGTTGTGTATGTGGTGGGATTGGAAGGGAGTCCTCTATTACAGTCCGCTTCCGGAAAATCAAACACTTAATTCCAACAAGTACTGCTCCCAGTTAGACCAAATTAAACCAGCATTCAATGAAAAGTGTCTGGAATTAGTCAACAGAAAGCTCATAATCCTCCATCAGGATAATGCAAACCGCATGTTTTTTGATGACCAGGCTAAACCTGTTAGAACTCGGCTGAGAAGTTCCGATCAATCAGCCATATTCACCAGACATTGCACCTTTGGATTTCCATTTATTTCAGCCTTTACAAAAGTTTCTTAATGGAAAAATTTTCAGTTCCTTGGAAAACTGCAAAAGTACCTGGAACAGTTTTTTCTCAAAAGGATAAAAGTTTTGGGAAGATGAAATTATGAAGTGACCTGAAGGATGGCAGTAGGTAGTGGAACAAAACAGTGAATAAGAACTTTTTGGGTAACCTAATATAAAATTAGATCAGCACTGCATAGATTATAAAGTATAGTGATATCTTTATTTACTAAGTGTGCGTGATAAATGCATGTTTCATATTATTGATTGTCTTGTATCAATAGCTATCTAAAATAATTACACATCTAGCTTCTCTTAAATTTAATCTTATATTGCATTTTTTTCTCTTACCTTTTAGTCCCCTTATACCCCTCTTCCCCCAGCAGTCACCACACGGTTGTCCATGAGTCCCTTTTCCTTTTTGCTCAATCCTTCCACCTCCAACCTCCCCCCAACCCCTAGCTGTCATCCTGCTCTCCATCTATGAGTCATCCCCATTTTCCTTGTTAGTTCAGTTTGTTCATTAGGTTCCACATATGAGTGAAATCATATGCTATGTCTTTCTTTGACTGGCTTATTTCACTTAGCATAATGTTCTTCAGGTCTATGCTTACTCTTGTGGATCTAGATTCTTTATGACTGAGAATAAAGTATTTGTTTTATCCTGTTCCTATTTTTACTCCTTTGATTATTTTACTTGTTTGACATTTCCTTTTGTTTCTGTTGAGATGTGAGTATATACTTAGTATACTAGGTGTGGCTGCACTGTGGTTTAAGATAAAAGAAGGATGGATTATTTTATAACTCCCAGCTTTTGTTTTCTTGATCATTGGGCCTATATACATTCTGTAACTTAAATTTATACATTTAGTCTGAATTTTTTATTTTAGGTATGTTACAGCTATCATAGTAATAATCCTCCATTATTCAGTTTCGTCAGATTTTGTGTTTGCTTTCATCCACTTGGCCTTGTACTATTTGGCAAAGCTATAGTATCTTTTCTGTGCAGAAAAACGAGATGCCATAACATCAAGGACATAGAGATCACGTAGTCTTATCCACTTATTTTATAGATAAAGATAGTGAAGCCTAGAAAGGTTAAGTCACATAGTCACTTAAAGGACACAGAGGAATTAAAACTTGGAATAACTGACTCCCAGTTTATTATCTTACTATACACCATGTGCCACCATAGATTCATACTGGGTTTCTTCTTTAAGGTAAAGAAGTAGCCGTTTGCCACTGTCCTGTTTTCTGTTGTCATATGTCTTCCCTTTGGAAAATGATTTATTTGCAATCTTATTGGAGAATACCTGATTTGAAAATCAAAACATACAGATTATCTGCATCTCCTCTTATTTGCCTTTCTACCAAACTAAAGTAGACTGGGAGATTGAGAGGGGAAAATGCTAATATATGGAGGACTTCCTCTGTATTTCTTCCTTTCAATTCATTCATTTGTTCAGCTTGTATTTTTTAATTCCTACTTTGCACTACTGCTACTCTGGTTACTGAGAAATACGCATGAAGAGACAGTTGATACCTTAGAAGAAACTCATGATCCAAATTAAAAGGAGCAGCATACTTAATCCTCACTGTTAAAAGAAGGTTCCACATATTTTATTAATTAACAAATAGTCCATTTCCATTTCCAAGTTTGGGGAGGTTTGTATGGTATTACGAAAAAAAAGCTTCTTTATGAGTTTAAAATAGAGACTTAAAATATTTTTTTTTGCATCTGTTTAATTTTTATCTCCTATTTCTTTGGGATATTAATAGGGGTGAGCAAACAACAGCCTGCAGGCTGCCCACCTGTTTTTGTAAATAAAGTTTTACTGGAACACAGCCATACCCTTTAATTTACCTATAGTCTGTGGCTACTTTCATGCTACATGTGGCAGGATTGAGTGGTTGCAACATAGACTATATTGCCCCCAAACCTAGAATATTTACTGTTTGACTTTCAGAAAAAGTTTGTTGACTCCTCCTTACCTTAGAACACTGCATATAATTTTAAAGATTCAAATATTATTTTTCTAATCCAAATATACATCTGTGTAAACTTTTTAGGCATTCAGTTTTCTCTTTGTTGTCATTCCTAGTACTCTTTTTTTCCTCTGACCCACAGTGGGAGGCATCCATCATTACATTCAGCATGTTAGAGCAACTGGTGTTATGTGAAGAACACCAAGGATACACTGATCAAGACAGCTACAGGTTCTGTTTTAGTGTTGCTTATATTCGTTTTAAAATTGTTTTCAACTTTAGTATTTTTTAATTTTTCAATTATAGTTGTCATTAAATGTTATTTTATATTAGTTTCAGCTGTACAACATAGCGGTTAGACAGTTATATAATTTATGAAGTGGTCCCCACATTGATAGTTCTAGTACCCACCTGGCACCATGCATAGTTATTACAATATTATTGGCTATATTCTCTATGCTGCACTTTACCTCCCCATGACTATTTTGTAACTATCAATTTTAGTACTTCTTAATCCCTTCAGCTTTTTTACTCAGGCCCCCACCCCGCTCCCATCTGGCAACTATCTGTTCTCTGTATCTATGAGTCTTTTTTTATTTTGTTTGTTTATTTTGTTTATTTTTTTTCTTCTCTCACCCTCCACCCCCTGCTGTGTAGTTCCTGGTTAAAAGGGCCACTGGCAGGGAGCAGTCAGCCCCAGTTATGCACAAGGATGTTATCAGGCAGTGCAACCTATTTTGTTTTTCAGGTTGCACATACAAGTACAATCACATGGTATTTGTCTTTCTCTGCCTGACTTATTTCACTTAATATAGTACCCTCTAGATCCATCCATACTGTTGCAGGTGGTAACCTTTTTATGGCTAAGTAATGGTCCATTGTATATATATACTACATCTTTATCTGCTTGTCTATTGATGGGTACTTGGGTGGTTTCCATATCTTGGCTATTGTAAATGATACAGTGACCATAGGGGTGTATATATCTTTTCAAATTAGTGTTTTGGATTTCTTTAGGTAAATACGAGAAGTGGAATTGCTAGGTTATAAGGTAGTTCTATTTTTAACCTTTTGAGGAACCCCTCCATTCTGTTTTCCATAATGGCTGCACTAATTTGTAGTCCCACCAACAACGGACAAGGGTTCCCATTTCTCCTTATCCTCACCAATACTTGTCATTTGTGCATTTATTGATGATAGCCATTTTGACAGGTGTGAGGTGATATCTTCTTGCGGTTTTAATTTACTTTTTTTCCTGAAACTGTAAAACTTCTAGAAGAAAATATCAGCAGTAATTTTCTGACACTGCTTTTAGTAATATATTTTGTGATATGTCTTCTTGGGTAAGTGAAACAAAAGGAAAAATAAACACATGGGACTACCTCAAACTAAAGGTTTTTGCACAGCAAAGGAAACCATCAACAAATGAAAAGACAGCTCATTGAGTGGGAAAAGATATTCTCTAGTGATATATCTGGTAAGGGGTTATTATCCAAAATTTATCAAGAACTTATATAATTTAATACTTAACAAAAAAACAAACAAAAAAAAATACAATTAGGTGGGCAGAAGACCTGAGTAGACATTTCTCTGAAGAGGACATTTGTCAATAGACATATGAAAAGACGATGTCACTAATCATCAGTGGTGCTCTGATGAGGCAGGAGTAGTTGAACTATTTAGCTAATTCATTAACTGACTATCTCTAGTTGATAAGTGGGGAAAGTGCTACAGAGGAGAATTACAAAGTGTGAAAGTATATCATTTCAAAACCTGGTCTCCTGTGGGTGTTAGGTCCTAAGACTTTTTCAGCAAATGATGTTTAAGCTAAGTTAGCCTAGGGATACAGTAGGTAAAAAGGGTATATGCAATTGGAAGAATATTATGTATTTTAGTAAATTGCATGTGGGAATACCTTGAGATCATGGAGTATTTGAGGAACTATGAGAAGGCCACTATACGATGAGTACTGACACAGAGGGGAGGAGTGGCTGGAGAGGAGGCTGCTAGTAAAGAGCATTTATGGAGCTCAAAGGATTTGGATCTTTACCCAGGAAAATTGACGAGAAGCTGTTGGAGGATTTTAAGCTGGAAAGGGACATAATTTAATTTATATTTTAAAAATTCTCTCTATGAAGATTGAATTAGAAGGGAACTAGGCAGGATGCTGGAAGCTACTGCTCCAGTGAAGGACTGTAGTAGTTTGGGCTAAGGTGGTAGCAGAGTGGAGATTTGGGGGTGGGGGTGGGGGTGTGTGTGCAATTTTGAAAATGGGCTAAGAGGGTACAATTGACAAAATTCTGTTGTTCATTGACTGTAGGGGAGAAAAGTGTTAATTCCCCACTTTTAGAAGTTAAGACTAGTATTGTTGCTTCCATTTATTTTGCCCAGATCATCCTAAATTGCCAGTTTGACTTGTTATTTTCTTGTTAATTTTCCCATTTCTTGTAATGTTAAATCTAAACTCCTGTTTTGACTGACTGTCCAAGATCTGTTCTCATCTTATACTTGTCTGTGTAGTTGCTTTTAATCTCCAGTTCCTATGATGTGTCTTGAATATAGTTGATACTTCATTATCTATTTCATTAGTCTCTTTTAGGTCTCTGGCACAAAATAAGGACAGAGTACATACATACTTGTTGAAATCAGTACTGTTTCATTCAAAATAAATAGAAACACTTAAACTAAAGGTACTATTTAATACTGTTCAGTTTTTTTCACACACATTGTGACATAACCTGTTTTACAAAGGAAGTTTCTAAGGTACCACGTGTCATAATGGCAAGGTACAAGTAACTACAAATGTGACGTTAGCATAGATATGATAGTAGAGGAACAGCTTACAGAAAGTTGAGACTGTCACAATATAGGTAAATTGAAATCTCAAACTGATATTGATACTTTCAAAAAGCTATGCTCTGATACAGAATATAGAACTTAAAAGCAGAAAAGAGATTTAATCCAATTCCATTAGTTTATAGATAAGGAACAGAATGAAATGAGGAAGGTAAATTTTTTTTTTTTTTTTTTTTTTTTTTTTTTTTGCCAAACTGTTGAATCTCTTATATGCATTTAACTATTGGCATAACTTCTTTGTACCCAATTAATATAACTTTTATGTTTGGAAAAAAATTTGAATATAACAAATGTAGTTGTGATCCTTTAAACATAATAATTTTCTTCACGGTATATTGTTTCGTATAGATTAAGCCTATTGCAATATGAAGTTCAATTCAGTAATTTTTGTGCTTCTGCCGTGTGCCAGGCATACAGTCAAGTGCTGAAGATACTGATGTGGATAAGGCTGTCTTTGTCCTTAATGAAGTCAAAGTCTAGTATATGTGTATATTTTTATCATACTATAGTCTTATAAATGGTATTATGCATTCTACGATTAGTGTGCATGTGATCCTGAAATAATGCAGAAGGGAGATTTCACTGTGTATGTGCGTGTTCAGAAAGTTTAGAAGAAGTAACATCTAAGTTGAGTTTCAAAGAATGAGTAGAAAGTTGACCAACTCCCCAAGGAAAAGAAGGTAAGCATTTTAGGCATATGGAACAGCATGTAGAATAGCATGGAGGTATCACAAAGTCATGATGTGCTAGAGGAATATTAGCACTGCTAAGAGTATGAAGTGAGTTGAAAAGTAGTTGAAGACAAAGCTAGGGAATTAAGAAGGTGGAAAGGAGGAAGAATCTTGCATGGCAAGCTGAAAAGACAAATGATGTTTACTTAGATTAGTTGTTTTAGTCCTCATCCCTGTGGTGGTTACTCATTTGCAATCTTGTTAGGTTCATTTTTACTGTTTGTATTTCAATTTGAAGTTTCCCCCCCTCCACATTCGTGATTCATTGAAATTATTGATTTACTTCATATCATTTCATAGAGACCTTCCTTTTTTCTTTTTTTACCACTGTATATTATTTCATTTTGTAGATATACATTGCTTATTCAGTTCCTCTTCTAACAGTGGATGTTAAACTTACTTTCAACTTTGTACATTTATAAACTGCTGCAGCAGCTATCCTAGTGCATATTTATTTTTGTAGTGTAAATAAAGGAATGTTTTTATCAACTTACCCTATATCCATCCCAGCTCCTTTTCAGTTGTTTAGAAATTTCTGCATGTGAAAATGCTACTCAGTATTACAGTCTGGTGTTTACCGCTGATACTGTATTTTCTTAGAACATTTCAGTCATCTTCCACTCTTACCCAAAACTTACTGGCTAGAATTAATAAATCTATGAGGTTACTATAATATGCTCATAAATTTCATCATAGAATATTTTTATTACTACCACCTCCCCCCTTAAGGTGTGAGCTTCTGCATTGTAATGAAACAAACAGCTTTTTTAAAAAAATATTTCTGATACTCCATTTGATGTAATATCCAATAAGTCTGATGCTCAACTAAAATGGGCACTTACTGATGCACTGTAACTTGACTGCTTTAAGTATAGAAAATTGAATCTAAAAAAGGAAAATCAGGCTATGAAGGACTTAGTCATTAAATACATTCATTTTTTCCATCTTCCAGCACGAGGAGTACATAAATCACTAATACACTCACCATTTTGATTTATTAAACATTGTTACGATTTTGTTAAATCAACATTTGTTAAGTGGAGGCCCAGGGAACAGGATGGTGAGCCAAAAGACTACAAGAGAAACTGAGATAGAGACGGTACCTACTCACAAGTGCGGGAAGAAATATACCACACACCCTGAGGGGCTACATGGAAAGGTCAATGCAGGCTACAGGTGGGAGAGAGTGACAATACCTGGGGTACATGCCTTTGTTAGAGTGCTTTGTGTATTCTGGACTAAGACTGTATGAGTCAGTCCGAACAAGGAGCAGGGTTTTGTTCAGCTCGTTGGGGCGGGGGTTTCATCTAAGGGTCTCACAAGGGAAGGGTGCTGGGAGGTAGGGAACTTACATTTACTTGTGACTGCAGGCTGTTATCTAGGGCTTCATTGTCAGCTTCTGGCCCTTGCAGGCTGCGGGGCCAAACAAAATGAATGCCAACACACTGCTACCTACCGTAGCTTAGCTAAACTCTGGACAAACATACCTGCTAATTGATATCTACTACTCTTCATCATTATTACTATAATTATTATAGCTAAAATTATTCAACTGAAACCTGTAAGGGCTAAAGTAAATTTTGAAAAGTTTTAGACCAGGTCAAGCAGAACTTGACTTAGGCTTATTGCCAAGGTTCACAACATATTACCGGACCGGCAGGGCAGGGAGAGTTTACCTGCAGCCACTACGAGTCCCAAACAAGATCACACACTGACTCCTCTTCTTCCTTTTTAGGTGCTACTGTGCTTATGTGTTGGCCTGTCTTACTTGCAGACTATTGGCAAGTACCACAGAAAGGAGGGAACAAGTATTTAAACTGCAAAAAGTACAGGCAGCAGGAATAGGATTGAATTTAAAGTTGAAGAAACAGGAATAAGTCTAGTTATAGAATTTAAGGAAACAAAATATATTAGTTTTCTCTTGCTGTTGTAACAAGTTAACACAAACCTAGTGCCTTATAACAATACAAATTTATAATCTTACAGTTTTATAGGTTAGAAGTGACACGCAGGTCTCAGTGGGCTAAAATCAGGGTGTCAGCAGGACTGCATTTCTTTGTGGAAAGTCTAGGGGAAAACCCATTACCAAATTCTAGCATCTGGCCTTGAATCATGCTCCTCACCTTCATCTGTAAAGCAAGCACCACTGCATTTCCTTGACTATTTGTCCTCCGCACCACCCCCCTCTCTCTCTCTCGTTTGCCTCCCTCTTATACTCTAAGGAGTGATTACATTGGACTCATCCTATATTTCAGGATGATACTCCTATTTTTAGGTCAGCTGACTTGCAACAGTAATTCCGCCTACAACCTTAATTCCTCTTTTTCCATGTTACTGGACATTCACAGATTTTAGGGTGTCAACCAGTGATGATGGTGGTTGGTGCCATTTCAGACACCAACAAGAATCCCCAGTTTGGGGCTCAGTGAAGAAGGAAACTATTTAGTGCCAACAGCTTGACTGAATACAGCCAGCTGTGAAAACCACAGTGCTGTGAAATAACTGATAGTGCTACAGCCCAGTGGCTATGAAGACGGCACCACCCTGGGGCCAGGCCCTTCTTCAGCTAGGCAGCTCTGTTCCATGGTTAGCTTTGCCATGGTCTGCTCAATTCTACCCTGCTCTGTGCCCATCTGTTTTGCTCTGGCTAGACTTCTTTGGTGAGCCAGGGAAACAGTCTTCCCTGGAAAATGGTTCTCCCAACCAGAGAGGAACTGGCTTATATAGGCAGAAGTCCCTGACCTTGGTCCTTGATTGGTCTTGATTTGATCTCTATCAGCTTCAACTGGTCTACCCCACCCTGGAGCATTGTCCAGAAAGGAGTCTCCAGCATGAAACTGCAAACCACTTTAGACACGTTTGATCATTCACAGTACCTTCCCTGTACATTGCACAAATCTTTTTTGCATTTCAGTTGCATTTTTACCTTTTTTAAAATAATAAAACATAATATGCTGAAAATGTTGCATATTTTCTTCCATCTTCAGTATTAAAATGATTACACGAAAATTCACCAATTTTGATAACTTTAAAAAAAATTTTTTTAAATTTTAATTGATTTTATTTATTTTATTTTTAGACAGAGGGGGAGGGAGGGAGAAAGAGGGAGAGAAACGTCAATGTGTGGCTGTCTCTTGCACACCCCCTACTGTGGACCTGGCCTGCAACCCAGGCATGTGCCCTGACTGGGGAGTCAAACTGGTGACCCTTTGGTTCTCAGACTGATGCTCAGTCCACTGAGCGATACTAGCCAGGGTGATAAGTTTTTTGTTTTTTTGTTTTTTTAAATGCACGCTGATATGACAGCTGTCAAAATACAATCTAACAAAATTGTTTCAAATGTAGTTAAAGACAATTAAACACTACTAGAGCCATCCTACAGAAAAAATCATGAACTTTTTTGGCCAACCCAATATATTACAGTTAGTAGTCATGTCTCCTTAGACTCCTCTTGGTTGTGATAGTTTCTCAGACTTCTTTTTGGTAACCTAGGTAGGTTTAGGGAGTACTAGTCAAGTATTTTATAGAATATTTCCCAAGCAGGATTTGTCTGATGTTTTTGTTATGATTAGACTGGGGCAATATATTTTTGGAAGGAAGACCACAGAGGTAAAATGTATTCTCATCACATATCAAGGGTACAGTATGACTTATCACTTGATGTTAACCCTGATTATTTAGCTTCAGTGTTTGTCAGGTGTGATAGTAAAGGTGTTCTTTTCCTCTTTTCTTTCCATACTGTATGTACTCTTTGGAAAAAATCACCATGAGCAGTCCATATTTAAGGAGTGGCTATTTATGCTCTACTTCCTAATGGGTGGAATATCTACATAAATTATTTGTATTTCTGCTGTGAGACTGAAAGGGATTTGTCTCTTCTCCTTTATTTATTTATTTATTCTTTATATCAGTATGGACTTACATATTTCATATATTTGTTTGTAATCCTACCCATATCATTTTTTTCTTTTGTTACTTTGTTTTTGATGACTTTTTAAAACTTTTTTCTGACACTGCAGTATGCTCCAGGCTCATCTTGTATATTTCTTGCCTTAGTTGGATTCAGGCATTTCTTCAAAGAGCCCTGGTTCCTTTAATTGGAGAATGGTATTAGAAACCAAAATTTAGATGTGAGGTGTGCTTCCAGATTCTGTCAGCTGAAAGAAGATATATGTTTATATACTAACCCTGTGTGTATGTATATACATATATCCATAAATATTTCTGTATGTAACCACTTGTATTTTAAGCTAAATGTAAGTTCATGTACTAATGTCTCCAACTCCGATCCATTACTACATGCATCATTCTTGCTTCTTCCCCTTGCTTGTTTGTAACTTTGCACTCATCCAGTAAGGAACCTTCTACTATCAACCATCCATTTAATTGTTCCTTTTCAGTATAACTTACAGCCATTTCAGAGTTGTTAATGTGTGTCCCCACAGCAAACACCTTTATCAACAAGAGTACAGTTCTGGTAAGAACTCCTTTGTCTTTAGCCTTACAGGCTCCATTCATTTCCAAAGTTACTGAGATCAGCACTTTTAATTCCCCTCACCCACTTCAGTGAAGTTGTTCCATACATTTGTAATATATTTAAACTTTTGTCACATTCTACATTCACTCTAAGGACCCTGATCTCCTAAAAGATTTTCAAAAATTTTGTATGCATTAACGATTTTTTGTGCTGTAAAGTTCAATGGATTTTGACAAATGCTTAATGTCTTTTGTTCACCATAACAGTATCATAAAGAATAATTTCACCATCCTAAGATGTTTCCTATAATTCCTCTACTTATCCCTCCCCTCAGTGACGCCCTGGCAAACACTGATCTTTAGACTGTCTCTATAGTTTTGCCTTTTAAAGAATGTTATATTATTGAAATCATACAGCATGTAGCTTTTTCATACTGGCTTCTTTGATTTAGCAATAATCATTAAATATTCATCCATGTCTTTTTTTGCCTTGATACCTCTTTTTTTTAATTGATGAATAATGTTACATTCTATCGATCTACCACAGTTTGTTTATCTATTCAGCTGGCAAAGGACATATCGGTTGATTCCAGTTGTTAGCCATTATGAATAAAGCGTCCATGAATATTCATATGCAGATATTTCTATGGACAGATGTTTTAAACTCATTTGGGAAAAATATCAAAGAGTAAGATTGCTTGATCATATGGTAAGACTATGTTTAAAACATCTTGTAAGAAACTGCCAAACTGTTTTGCAAAGTAGTGCACCATTTTGCATTCCCCCTAGCAGTAAGTGAGAGTAGAATAGTAGTTGCTCTGCATCCTCACCTGCAGTTGAACCCCTATCAGTGTTTTGGATTTTAGGCATTCTAATAGGTATATAATGCTATTCATTGTCATTTTAAATTCACAGTTTCCTAATGACAGTGATGTCTGAGCATGTCTTCATGTGCTTATCTGTCATTGTATATGTTCGGTGAAGTGTCAGTTTAGATCTTTGTTTATTTTTAGATTGATTTGTTTTCTTATTGTTGAGTTTTAAGAGTTCTTTATATATTTTGGATGTAAGTCAGATATGTGTCTTGCAAATATTTTTTTCCAGTCTCTGCCTTGTCCTTTCATTCTGTTAAAAGTGTCATTTACTGAGCAGAACTTTTAATAAATTCCAGCTTATTAGTTTTTTCTTTCACAAGTCATGCTGTTGATGTAACTAAAAAATCATAAGCAAACCCAAAGTCATGCAGTTTTTCTACTTTTTTTTACTTCAAGAAATTTTGTGCAACACCTGTGTTTGGATTAATTCTTTTGCATAAACAGTTGGCCCTTGAACATGGAGGAATTGGGGTACTGACACCCCATGCAGTTGAAAATCTGTGTATTACTTTTGACTCTCCCAAAATTTAACTACTAATAGCCCACTGTTGACCCAAAAGCCTTATAGATAACACAATTAACACATATTTTGTATGTTATATATGTTATATACTGTATTCTTACAACAAAGTAAGCTAGAGAAAAGAAAATTTTAAAATCATAAGAGAAGATTCATATACAGTTTTTACTGAGAAAAAGTTCATTTATAAGTGGACTAGTGCAGTTCAAACCTTGTTCAAGGGTCAACTGTAATTTTGTGTAAGAATTTCAGCACTATTTGTTGGAAAGATTGTATTGTTTTCCCTTCATTGAATTGCCTGTTGGAATCAGTTGTGTATATTTGTGCGGGTCAACTTCTGAACTTGCTGTTCTGTTCCGTTGATCTAAGTGTCTATTCTTTTGCCAATAACATGCTGTCTTAATTATTGTCTTGTTTTGTCTTAAACTAAGTCTTGTATTGTATAATAAAAAATGTAGTTGCTTTTGTCCCCAGTTCCTGTGTGGGAGCCTCTACATCTTTGGAATTTTCCAGATGATAGGAGTATTTTTGTTCATAGTGGGCCCTTATAGTTTATGCTAATGAGGTTACTCGGGATGGGAGTAGGCCACATATGGAAAAGCAGACGTAATTAGAGGGTTCAGATGTTGAGTCATGTGAGACTAGTCTGACTCTTGGGGAGCAGAGGAAGTAGGCTGTATCATGAGGCCAGTGATTCAATCATCCATGCCTATATAATGAAACTTTTATAAAAACTCTGGACACTGAATACCAGATGAACATTCTTGCTTAATACTCTTATCAATGTCCCAAGGAGATGATGACCTGTTTTGACCTTAAAGGGAGAGAACCTGGAAGCTTTGCACTTGGGACCATCTCAGACCTTGCCTTGTATGTCTGTTCTTTTGGCTGGTTGTGATTGTACCCTTTTTTCCTATAATAACACTGTAATCATAATGCATATTGCTTTCCTGCATTCTGTGAGTTGTTCTAGTAAAATATTGAGCCTGAAGGAATAGTGGAAACCTCCAAATTTGTAGCCAGTTGATCAGAAGTGCAGGACCTGGGAACTCCTGAGCTTTGGCTGGTGGTGTCTGAATTAAGGTCAGTCTTGCGGGATGACTATGCCTTTTACCTGTGAAATTTGTCATAACTCTGGATGGTAGTGTCATAAAAAAGTGGAATTTGCTAGATAGCTCCAACTCATTCAGATATGTTGTTGGAAAGAGAAAGGACGAAAGGATGGGATCGGGGTGAGGAATTTTTTGATTTTTGGATGGCTATCTAGTCACTCTTGATATGAAACTGCCACTGTGCTGTGATTCATTACTAAAGGCAGAACTTGTGGAATGGAATTTAGAAATGGTGGTAGATCCAACTCCCAATGAGATGGCTCACTAGATACATCAGGAAATGCAGAGTAAGAAGAACAAATATGTACTAAATATGCAGAGTACTAAATATGCAGTACTCTGATTATTACCTGTAATGAAAGTATTAGAGAGTGTTGGGGCTGGTCCTGATGCTGGGCTGAGCTTAGATTTCAGTCAGTTTGAGCTACAACTAATAATCTTAAATTACCCCCAATGGGAAAGATTATTCTAAGACAATAGACAGTAGTGTTATGACCTCTGGTTATTTTGTGGATCAGTATCATCAGCGTCCTGAAGAACTGTTACTAAAATGGATTGTGACAGTGGTTAATTTGGGGGCAGTATTTTTGGTTTTGAGTGCTACAGAGTAGAAGAGAATGTTTGGGTTGATATAGGACCCACAGCTCTCTATAGAACAATCACAGATGGCGATATACAGCAGGTTATTCCCAAGGGAGCAGGTAGCCTGATAGACTGGATAAAAGATGTTGCGAAGTTTGTTTATCTGAGAAGTGGGACTTCTTTCTCTTATAAATTCTGTTTGGAACACCCCAGGTGAACGGGCTGTACATTTTATAGCAGCCATGCTGAACTGGCTTAATGATGATTGGGATATTCATCTACTCAGTATGTCCCTTAACAAGGTCATGGTAACTGGCCTGATTAAGGGGTGGGGCTTTTACATTGGCACCCCATGTAACCATACTGCTATAAAACCAGGTTACTGTCCAAGGAACCTTATCAGATTTGCTGTCTCAGTTTTCTTTATAGGCATTAAAGATGCTAAAAAAATTAGAGTTATTAACAAGAAAAGGGGAAAGACAGAAGGGAAGAACCAAAGGATTTCATCTCATTAGGGATCAGTATTTATTAAGAAATGGGATGACTATATTGGATATTGATGAGGTTGAAACAAATGTGTTAATGAGCACTATTGAAGACTGAGTGTACTAATGGAAGCCAGTGCTGGGCCCACAATGTTAAAGGGCCATAAACAACTCTATTTACTCTAGTTTGGAGGAATTGAAGAAGCTGAAAAACAGAAACGAAAATGAGAAAGTAAAGAATCCGAAATCACGAGGACAGCGATTCGGTAGATTAGTAAAGAAGAAGATTGAAAGTCCAGGGTCCCTTGGCTCTTATCTCTTCCCCCTCTGGGGACCTAAGACCTTATGTGTATGAGTGAGTAAAATGACCACTGGGTATAGAAGAGACTTTTCTGGACTCCTTGACACAGGAACCTCATGTGCTTTGGGTATCACAACTTTTTGATGTTCTGATGGGGGCTACTTTTAGACTGAGACAGTATAGAAATGCATCAGTTGATGAGATTAAGATGAAAGTTCAGATGAAAACTGGAATGTTTAAACAGGCTTTATGTGAATTGGTTGGCCTCCTTAACCTAAATGTTTAATTGAAAAGGCTGCTATGCGATACCTAGTATTGTAAAACCAAAACACCTTGAAGTCTTAATGGATGCTGCTGTTAAGAATGCAGGGTTTGATGGGATTATTTTCCTATGAAGGCAACAGTAATTCCACCACCAGCAATATAATTACTGAGAACAACTTGAGGATTTAAAATTTCTCTTTCTTACTTGAAAAAGTTTCTCACTGAATGGTTATTCCATGAACCTGACACAGTTGGGTTTGTATATATCATTTTATTTTTATTTTTAGGGATTCATTTAAGCATTACTTGTTACAGTAGATTGGAAGCAACCTAAGCATCCAAATAACATTTATTTTATATAAGAATAGCATATTATAGAAGCTAAGTCAGGAAAGGGGTATAAATATAGATTTTTGTTCAAATTTTTAAAATTTATATTTCATTTTTTTCAAAAAGCAAGCATATGCAGGTTGGGCAAAAGTAGGTTATAGTCATTTGTATGAAAAATAATAATAAAAATACAAGAATAAACTCAGTGTTTTGTGTATTCACAACTTTAAACCTACCTTTGCCCCACTGTGTATGTATGCTTACCTCCCTCAGCTTCTAAGCATATACATTATGCTTTGCTATTATAAATAACACTTTAATAGCCTTGTCTTTTTGTATATGGGTGATATATTTGTGGGATTGTGATTTTCGATCAAAAGTTAAATGTACAAGTAGTCTTCTAAGATATTTGAGCAATAATATTTATTTTTTAAAAAAGTTCTTTTTTGGGGGGTGGAAAAAATTCATATAACATAAAAGTAACCATTTTAAAGTGAACATTCCAGTGGCATTTAGTACATTTGGAATATTGTGCAACCACTATTGCTATCTAGTTCCAAAACATTTTCATCACCCCAAAGTAAGTCTCGTGCTCATTAAATAGTCACGCTCCTTCTACCCCTCTCCAACCTTTGGAAACTACCAGTCAGCTTTCGGTCTATATGGATTTATATATTTTGAATATTTATTAAAAATGGGATCATATAGATATGTGACCTTTTGTATCTGACTTCTTTTACTTACCATAAATAATACTTTTCAGGTTTATCCATAATTGTAGCTTGCATTGGTAGTCCATTCCTTTTTAAAGCTGAATAACATCCCATCATATGTATATTCCATTCATGAGGACCAAATGAAATAATAGAAATGCTTACTGCAATACCTGGAATCAAGTAGGTATGCAGTAAATGTAAGTTACAACTGTGTAGTCCCCTAATTCTTAAGAATCGTTAGTTAATTTTTCTTTTTTTCTAAATTTTTGATTGCGGTAAAAATAATCACATAAAATTTACAGTCTTAGCTATTTTTCTAAAAGATTTTATTTATTTATTTTTAGACAGAGGAGAAGGAAGGGAGAAAGAGGGAGAGAAACATCAATGTGTGGTTGCCTTTTACGCACCCGCAGCTGGGGACCTAGCCCACAGCCGAGGCATATGCTAATTGAACCAGCGACCCTTTGGTTCACAGGCTGGTGCTCAGTCCACGGACCCACACCAGCCAGGGCTCAATCTTAGTCATTTTAAGTGTACAGTTTAGGAGCATTAATTATATCCATATTGTGTGCAATATCTCTAGAAATTTTTTGTTTTGTATAACTGAAACTATAATCATTGAACAAACTCCTTTTCTCTCTTCCCACAGCCCCTGTTACTATGAGTTTGACTAATCTAGGTACTTCATATAAGTGGAATTATATAGTATTTGTTTTTTTGTGACTGGTCTGTTTCATTTAGCATAATACTCTCAAGGTTGATCTGTGCTGTTGCCTGTCAGGCTTTCCTTTTTTCTTTTTTTTTAAGGCCAAATGATATTCCATTGTATGAATATATACTAAATTTTCTTCGTTTATATATTGAGAGACATTTATTTAGGTTTCCACCTCACAACTTGTGAATAATACTGCATACAATATTAACAGTATGTAAATATTTCTTTCAGATCCCTCTTTCAATTATTCTGGATATGTGTCTAGAAATTTTAGTATTTAAGTTGTTATACTTTCACCTTCAGAATTTCTGTTTTTTCTTCCTTTGTGTTCTACTCTTCACTGAGAGTCTGTACTTCGTTAGATATCGTTTGCCTATGATTTTCTTTAGCTCTTTGAGCATATTTAAGACTGTTGATTTAAAGTCTTTCTCTATTAAGTTTAATGCTTTGACTTCCTCAGGGATCATTTCTGTTGTTATTGAATATTATCTTTTCTATGAATTTATGATACTTTCTTTGCATACCCATAAGTTTTTTTTTTGAAAACTGGATGTTTTGAATATTTTAATATGCCAACACTGGAAATCATATTCTTCACACTCCTTAGGATTTATTTTTGTTATTTGCTGTATGTTATAGTTACTTGCTTTTTAGTGACTTTTCTAAACTATTTTTGTAAAGTCTTCTTAATGTGTTGTCTATGAAGGCAGTGTTACTTTAGCTTGCATTTATTTAGTCTTTTGTGCAGAGATTTTCTTGACTGCCAGAAGCCAGAAAAAAAGAGAGAGAGAAAGAGAGGAAGGAAAGGAGAGAAAGAAGGAAGGGGGAAAATAGAGAAAGAACAAAGAAATAAAGAATATATCTCAGTCCATTGAAATAGTGTTGGTGTTCTCCTTCAATGCTTCGTCCTCACTTGCTCCTTCTTCAGAGCCTACAAATCAACCAGAGTTGGATGCTTTGGGTCTTCTTAGGTCTCTTTCTCAGAATGCGTCCTGCCCTGGACTTTTTTGTGGCTTTCTGAATTCTCCAGTGTACATGGCACTTTTGAATACTAATTTTCCAAAGAAGCTTTCTCACCAGCCAATTCTGTCAGTCTTTCAGCATGTCTCAGCTATCATCTTTTGGCCTAGGGTGATTGTTGATTATTCATTTACTTTATAATATTTTTGAGCATTACCCAATACCTTTCTGACCTGTGTGAATTCCAAGTTAGGCAAAACAAAGACAGGCACTTTGTGTCAATCCTTCAGGTAAACTTAGCATAGGTTATAGTAGACAAACACAACTTGTGAATAAGGTCTTCATTGCCGTCTTTGCAACCCGAGACCAGTGCTTCAAACTGGGAACAAGGCCTGCTGTCTTGAAGTCTGCAGTCAAGCTGGGGAAGGGCATATGGAAAGGCCAGCCTTATTGATGATTGGAATGCAAAATGTACAGCAACTTCAGGACCTGGATTCATAGTTTCTTATGAAATTAACCATGTACTCAATATTCCACCCAGCAGTCTCACTCCTGAGTATTTACCCTAGAGAAATGAAAACTTAAATTCTCACCAAAACATCTGCATGAGTGCTCGTAGTAGCTTTATTTTAAGTAGATAAAAACTGTAAAAACCAAAATGTCCCTCAGTGACTAAAGGACATTGAAGAAAAGGACTGGTACATCCATGCAATGGAATACCACTACTCAGAAGTAAAAAGTAATGAATTATTAACACTTTCAATGACTTACATGAGTCTTAAAGACATTCTGCTGAGTGAAAAAAGCCAGTCTCAAAAATTATGCCATCTCTGTGACATTCTTTAAGACAAAACTATGATGGACAGCAGAACATTGATTGCCAGTGGATGTGGATGGGTAGAGGGAGTGGCTATAACTGGATAGTACAAGGGAGTTTTTTAGAGTAAAGAAATTCCTGTGCCCTGATTGTGATGGTGTTTACACAAACCTGAGTATGTTTTAAAATTCATAAACTGATTCCAAAATAAAAAACTAATTTTACTACATGATAATTAAAACAAACTAGTAATTATGCCATTCATTTGTCAAAAACATTTAGACTGTCTCCAGTTTTTAGTGAAAGAGAAACTTGAAGAAAGCACTGGCCCACCATCTCATAGTTCACTCTGTTTGAATGGAAAAGCATTCTCGGAGGCCGAGGGAGTTCTTTTGCAATTCTGCTAACATGTGCTCAGAGTTTTAATTCCAGTGAGGCTTGTGGGAGTCTCTGGAACCCATTGAGTATACAATTTTAGGTTTACATTGTCATACTCCCAGCTAATGGTTGTGCCGGATGGTCTCCCAATTAAAAGAGGTGTGCATGTGGATGTTGGCTGCCAACAAGTGCTGGCTGCCAGTTATGGAAGGAACCTGCCATGACAAATGGAACAGAAAGTCTTTCCCATGTTAATCAGTCTCCATGCAACATGGCTTCCTTTCTGTCTATAATAATACAATTTGTAGCCTGTGCAGATGACTGGTGAATAAAAATTACAACAGATTTTTTTTAAATTTAGTCTTTATTGTGTTTTTTTTCCATTACCATTTAGTCCCCTTAGACCCCCATACCCACAGCAATCACCACACTTCAGATTGATTATTTCCTTTTCTCTTTGCATGAACCCTTACTGAAAGGTTTAATCCTATCTCTGATATAACTTCTCAAAATCTGATGTTGGAGAAACATAGGCCTTCTATAAAGAAGATTAGGGTAAAGATTGTCTAAGATGGAAATTAGAATCTAGTCTTCTCACTCTGCACTGTCTGGTCAAATTCATCTGCTTAATATCTTTCAGTTGTCATTTATGTGGTACTGGTGATTCCCACTCCTCAAACCTCTTTGCCCAGCTCCACACTCCTATATATTCAGTTATCTACTGGACATGTCTTATTAGAGATGCAACAGTCATGTCAAAATTATCAGGTTTTTAAATTACATATTAATTTTTTATTCTTCTACTATACCTCTGGTCTTTCTTTTTTATACTTTATTTTAGTGAAAAAAAATGATCTGTTTTCCAGGCCAGGAACTAGGGTGTCATTCCTGACTCCTTTTTTTTACTTCTCATTTAACCTTGATTCTATAGACCCTAATCCTCAATATGTCTCATCACTGCTTATTCTTCATTCTAACTGACACCGATTAATGTCAGGCCACCATCATATGTCACATGATTTTTGCAATAGCCACAAAACTGTTTTTTCTTTATCACTTAAATCCATTGTCTACACTGTAGTCAGAATAATATTTCTTTAATACAAACCTTAGTTTGTCAGTTCTTAAAACTCATTCATACTCCTGTCATTGAAGTAAAGTCCATTCTCTTTAGTATGTCCTGAGTAGTTCATGATGTAGGTCTACTTATCTCTTCCCCTTTCATACTGTGTTTGAGCATTGTCTTAGCAGCTTGGGCTACTATAACAAAATATCATAGACTGAGTGGGTTAAACAACAAACATTTGTTTCTCACAGTTCTGGAGGCTGGAAGTCCAGGATAAAGGTATTGACAGATTTTGTTCCTAGTGAGGGCCATATTCCTGGCTTGCAGACAGCTACCTTCTCACTGTATCTTCATATGGTAGGGAGAGAGATATGGTGTGCTTTGGTCTCTTTCTCTGTTTATAAGAACACTAATCCCATCATGGGATCTTCACCATCATGACCTTGTTTAAAACTAATTATCTACTGAAGGACCTACTTCCAGATACCCTCATATTGGGGGATAGGGCGTCAGCATAAGAATTTGGCAAGAGTGGGGTGCGGGGCACAAACATTCAATGCATAATAAGTGTTATTGAGCTATTGCAGTTATTTGAATAGAGCAGGTCAACAAACTGTGTCCTGTAAGCCAAATGTGTCCAACCACCTGTTTTTTTCAGTCTACCAAACATGTTTTTTACATTTCAAGTGGTTGCACTTGAAATGGTTATATATGTTCCTACATGTTATATTCGATTTTTTTCTGTAGGCCTACAATGTTTAAAGTATTTACTTCAGTCCTTTAAATCTTTTGCCAATACACAGAATAGGTTATGATTTTCGCTCCCTTGTTCTTTCCATACTTTTAATGCAGAGCTCTCTCATATTCTTGAGGCCCCATTTGCTTTTTCTTTCGATTGTCTCTGACTTGCCAAACTTAGATCCCCATCCAATGTGCTCTAATGGCACTTGGACAATTACCATACTATAAAGGAACTATCTGAAGGGAAACAAATGGTCCTGAAGGTTTGTGGTGACTTTGTTAAATTAATATTTTTTAAGCAGAGCTCTGGGGTGTTGGATGGTGAACCCCAATTCAACAACAGACCACAAGGAAAATTGAAAGAGAAGTTTATTACAGGCCCTGGAAGAAGTACTCAGCATGTCTCCAAGGCCCATGCAAGTGCAGGCAGAATGGCAGGGCGTGAGGCATGTGCCTTTATTAGGGCCTGTGGCTGGAGGGTTTTGGGGTTACTGGGATAAGGCTGGGTGGGTCAATTCAAACCAAAAAGAGAGGGGTTTTGCTAAGTTCTACAAGACTCTGGAACCAAGGGGTGCCCCAGAGGAAGGCCCTCAGAGGTCGGAAGACTGTTGCTTACATGGACTGCTGGGAGTGGCATATGAGGAACTTCCATTTACCCGTGACTCCAGGGCTGTTATCTAGGACATGTGGTCATAGAGGGGCTATTTTGAACTCAAGGCTCCTGGAGGCTTCTTGGCCACACAGAACGGATTCCAAGGCAGCAGTATCATGGAGTAGTTCAGTTACACTATCAACAAAAATAGGGATTGTCTTTACATGCTTATATCCTGTATTCAGAATTGTCCCTTACATATACTGGTTTTATTTGTGTTGAGTTATTGAAAATGTATCTTTGGTTACCATATGAAGGGGCAGGGTCAACTCCACTCCCCCAATATTTGTTTGGATGTCAAGACTGATGTTGTCACACAGGTACTAACAGGATGTGAGAAGATTATTACTCAGATTATAGGATTTTCTGGGAAGAGCATGGCAGGCACCCAAACCAGTCCAGAATGGCTTGAGTGAAGGCATGAGGGGCAGGTAGCTCTGGTTTTTATTGTTGTTAGGAGATGGCTGAGTTGATTGTTCCCACAAGCAAGCTAGGTTTGAGTGATTGGAACTTCCCTGTTGATACAAAGGCAGGTAGACTTTTACTTGGGAACATGGTTTTGCTTATTATAAAAGCACTATGTCCATATTACAGAAAAATCAAAAAGGATATAAAAAACGTAAGCACATTATCTCCCATAATGGAAAATTATAAAAATTTCTTTGGTGTATCATCCAGATATTTAAATGTATTTCTATTTTTTATCTTTTGCACCTTTTCTCCCTCCCTCCCTCCCTCCCTTCTTCCCTCCTTCCTTCCTTCCTTCCTTCCTTCCTTCCTTCCTTCCTTCCTTCCTTCCTTCCTTCTTTCCTCCTCTCCCCCCCTTCTTTTCCTTTCTTCCTTTTTAAGAGAGAAGGGAAGGGAGGAAGAAAGAGAAGGGGAGAGAGAAACCTCCATGTGTGACAGAAACATCGATTGGTAGGCTCCTGCACACGCCCCAACTGGGCACCAAACCCACAACTCAGGCATGTGCCCTGACTAGAAATCAAACCTGTGACCCTTCGATCTATGGGATGACGCTTCCACCAACTGAGCCACACCAACCAGGCCTCCTTCCAGATTTTTTTCTGTGCATATTATACAATTTTTTTCATTCATAAAACATAATTTTATGATAATTAACATGTAGTATTAGAGACCTATTTTTTTTTCCAGTTAATGTCTAGGCCTTTTCAGTGGAAGAAATTTATTTTTTCTTTTAAGATGAAAAACACCTGTGTTCATACTGATACTTCCCACTTATATTCAGGAACAGAGATTTTATTTTCATTGTTTTTTATATTCTATATCCTTTTTCCTAAGAAGAGAATATATTTTTCAGGAAACATCAGTACAACTTTTTTCATTTATACATAGCCATCTCAAATAATATCAGTACTACCAACCATATTATAATTACTGAAAACAGATTGAGAGCTTTCCTCCTACTTGAGATAGTTTCTGAGTGTTATGCCATCTACTTGATACACAATTAGGTTCATTTATTTCCGTTTACTTTTTGACTTACAAGGATTTACTGAAACATTTTTAAGAGCAAAAGATTAGAAACAACCCAGTCTGGTCTTTTCTGCCAGTAACATCTTTTCATGCCAATAAGTATATTTATTATTTTTTTAAAAAACAATATTCTCTTGTATGATTATATCACATTTTCTGTTTAACTGTTTTTCACTTGTTGCACTTTTAGGCTGTTTCTACTTTTGCACCACCTGAACAATGCTGTATACTTTTACTTATATAATTTTCTGCATTTTTTTATTTCTAAGCATAAATCCTTAGGAAAGAAAAATTTACCTTTTTGAAAAAGATTTTAGTTAAATTTTGACACATTGGCCTCCAGAAAGCTTATATGAATCTAATGCTATCTGGATTATAGATGAGAATTAGATTCCTCTCAACTGTGAAAAGTCAGCTTTAGCATTCTTTCCTACATCATATTTATTGACCATTTATTTTATATTTATGTTGTGATCTGTCCATCACATCCTTTGTCAATTTTTTTCATGTTTAAGATCTGTTTTCTTGATTTTAAGGACAGCACATTTTTCGTGTTTCTAAAGAGGTTTTATGAAATACCTTTCTTGTGCCAAGATTAATAATTATCCAGAGCTTTTTTTATAATTATAGTTATTTTATTTCTCAGTGGTTCCTGGAAGGAGGGTCCAGCAAAACAAAATTAAAAAGATTTGGATGGAATACCTGACTTAGGGAACAATCTAATTTATTCATAGTATCTGTAATAAAGTTGATATTCCTCTTCTGTAAGTTTTTCAAGGCCATAATCTTTAAGTCACTTAAAAATTTGTGGATTTGTGATGATCTTATCTTACATATTTGTAAGTGTGTGTGTGTGTGTATGTATATACATATATATGTGTGTGTGTGTGTGTGTGTGTATACATACACACTAAGGAAAGGTCTTGTAATATTGAATCAGTTCTTGGATTAGAAAGACCAACTAGTGGATTGTACTTTTCTTATTTAGTTATTTAGACTTTAGAACAAGAGTATTTGAAAGCAAAACATTACTTTCTTTTTTAAATCTTCATCCTAGGATATGTTTATTGATATATAGAGAGAGGAAGGGAGGATGGGAGGGAGGGAGGGAAAGGAAGAAAGAAATTGATGTGAGACAGAAATATTGATTGATTGTCTCCCATATGTGCCCTGACCAGGGATCAAACCCACTGCCTTTTGGTATACAGGATGACACTCTTAACCAACTGAGCCACCCAGCCAGGGTAAAACATTACTTTTCTAAGGATAGATGATAGCTAGCAAGGTTGCAAGTAAAACACAGGAGGGGCTGCTAATAGCAATTTGACTACTCCAAATGAATTAGGGCAAATGAAGGAGTTAATATTGGTACTGAAGGCAATAGTAGACAGGTGTGGCATAAGAAAGGAGTGGAATAATCACATCATTAAATAATTATTTTGCTATTTTTTCATAAGTTATCCAGTCCTTAGAGATAGTAAAACAAAACCTCCCATACCAAATATGAATAAATTTTAGAGGTCTTTTATTATTTTTGATTATTCATGTTATCCTGTGTTCATATCCTGTTTCGACCAGATTATTTAGGCTCTCTGTGCATTAAAGTCATCGTACATAATATGGGAATTGTACTAGTCGTGAAATCATGGGGTTATATTGAAAAATAAATGAATATTTGTAAAGTGCTTAGAACAATATCTTGCAGTTTGTAAGTTTTTGAAAATAAAAATAAAAATCTGCCGGTGGGGAGGAGGATTTAGGAGATGTTACAAATAGCTTAATGAGGTAAACCAGCTGAATCTCCTTTTTTATTTATGAAATTTTATCTGTAAAATCTGTTTTTATGACAAATCATTGAGTAAATTCAGATTATCACATAGTCATGTTTCTATTTAGAACTAACAATTACACATATCCTTGAGCTAGATTATAGCATTTTTACTGCTTTTGTTCACAGGATATTTTGAATAATCTTGAATCATGTGACCTTGAGGATGATGACCTTATGCTTGATGTGGATCTGCCTGAGGATGCACCTCTTGAAAATGGTAAGTGGGGACATTATTGTACCTTCAGAGACATATGATTGAGCTACTTGACTATAAGCCCATTTGATATTTGTTACAGACTTCCTAATCTCAATGGAGGAAGACTTTTTAGACTGAGAATCAATCTTAAGTGATGTTAAATAGGTTCATTGCAAACTTATGTAAATGTTTAAAACCTGATTTTGTAGGTCTTAGACGTAATTCTGTATGATCAAATAATATTGTTTATCTATACCATAAAGTAAGTGGTAGATAGGATTTGGCCTATTTTCCCTTACATACATACACAATTTTTCTCCCTTTTCTCATTTTGATTCCAAGAAGAAATACATTTGACTTGTGAAATATCAATAAAAAATTACTAAGTTGATAAATATTTTTAAAAGATCAATTCTGGGAAAGTCATGACCTTCTGAATAAATCATTCTGTCCTTTTTATTCTGAAATCCAGTCTGTCTTCGTCTGTGGACCCCAGTAACTGCTGGAGTGGGGCTTTAGATAATCTATATGCAAAGGGGGGCTTGGTGCCCTTGCCTCTACTGACATAGCATTTGTAGAATTTTCTAATCCTACAGGGGCCAGCCTAGAAAAGCCCCTGAGATAGGGGTTGAGATGGGAAAAGAGGAATGGCTCCAGAGGTCTATAGATTCCGTTAGTCAAAATTTGCCTGACCTGTCTGGCCTCCCAAGGACCAGGCATGTACTAAAAAGGGTGGTGAAATCCTTTTTATTCGTGATGCTAGAAAAATGCAAGATTTCAAAGAGGGTAGCTGTTTGGTTTTAATGTATTATTGTGATACTGGGAGGCTGTTGCTGCTCATGTTTTTCATTTCGATCAGGCTTATTTTTGTTGTGTGTGTGTGTGTGCTGCCAGGATGCTCTATAACAATCCGTCTCAAAATCTCAGTGACTTTCAAAATAGACATTTACTTTTCTCATTCATGGATCTGATGGATCTGTAGATTAGCTGGGACAGCTTAGGCTATGGGACTGAGTCTACTTGTTTACTTGTAAGGTCTACTTGTTTTTCATTTTGAGACCAGGACACATTGGAGCAGGTTTCTGTCATGGCAGATGGCAGAAGGACAACGGGGTAAGCAGAAGCATACATGTATCATCTTTTAAAGCCTTCACTTGCAATTAGCACCCTGTTAATTCTACACCAGTGGGACTGGGAGCTATACACTATTCACAGTGAGAAGTTCTGCAACAGCAGACATTAAATGTATAATTCTATTAAAGGAGGCAGTGGCGAGCTGATAACAGTATCTACTATACCCCTGGGGTAGAGACTTGCACCTTCTTGTGGTTCTGCTGTCACTCGGGGTACTCCAGCAACCAAAGCTGAATACCAGTCAACTGAGAAAGAAAAATCACAACTAACACCCAAGATGAAGAACAGGGAAAACAACAGAACTCCCAGAATTAGAGTGGCCCAAGGAGATGATAGTGAGAGTACTTGGGGAGAGTCAGTTGCAGCACAATGTTTTGTGGAGCTATGAAAGAAGATTTCCCCACAGAACAGTTCAGAAGATGACAGAAAGAATAGCTGCTATTGAAATCTGGGTTAGTGGCCTAGAAGATCAAGTAGAAAGACATTGTAGAACATAGAGGGAAAAAAAGCATTGAAAATTGCAGGAGAAAAAATAATGAGACTTCATGATTCAGGATATTTAATGTGAAGTTTTAAAGTTGGTAGTGAGGAGCAAGGGACTTACCTCATTGGTATAAATCACATCCTAAATAATACATTTTACTTTGACAGAATGATAACCACTTCTCATTGGGAACCTTATACCCCTTTCTGAGCTAAAACAGGAAGTAGAGATGGAGTGGGTCTTAGAAGCTGCCTCATCTTTGGAGCACAATAAAAAGCTATCCACATATTAGATAAAAATAGGTCACAGGGAACTGAAAGTCTTGAGGTCTTGGTTGGGGCTTGTGAAAAGTTTGAGGGAATCCCTGAGGCATATCTCAGATATATTACAGATTTTCCTAGAAGGCAAACAAATATTGACTATTTTGAGCTTGTGAATACTGAAGAAAGCAGAACATGAACCTAAAATGTGTTGCCTTCAGAGGCACCAAAGATAAAGTAGTATTCAGAATTGGTATCGACAGTAAGGAGGGAATGACTAGTGAGTGCCTTTATAGCTCTGAGGTCCTGAATAACACTATACCCACCCACTGAGTTTTTTTGACTGGGAGAATAGGAATGTTATGAGGACCAGTACAGGGTTTAAAGAGTCCTCTAATATACTTTTGACTATTGTTTTTAGTCCCCTTTAGATCCTGGCTTTTGAAGCTATTAGGCAAATTTAAGTCAAATTTTTGGAAGTGTCACTCTGAACCTTGATTGGTTCAACTCACTGATTCTGCAAATGTAGGTAGAATTTTTGCCAACAAGAAGACTGGCACCTCGTTGAGATCTTCAATTTTGGCAAACGTTTGCTATGACTTCATTATGAATAGGGGTCTCTTCTGTGATTTCAAGGAAGAAGCCATGAGGATATTTATCTGGCAATTGCATTTGTGTAGTAAGTCACTACCTGTGAAGCCAGCATATGTGGTAGCACAGAGGAGGAACAAATGCTGGTCAAATGTTCCTTGGACAGTTATGGGCTAGAATTTGAGAACTGTTTGAGAGTTAGTGACCATTTCACACCTGAGTGGTTTGGTGAGACAGGGGGACGTTATGTAGAAGTAGTAGGTTGATATTGTAGTGTCTGTATCAGTAAAACATTTCAAGGTTATCCTTAACTATTTAAAGAAATTTATCTTTGAGTTTAAGGGTGAAACCAGAAATTGGGTGCTTAATTTCTTTCTCAGAACACTTTGTTTCATCACCCACTTTACTTTTTCTTTTTTATTTCTTAATGCAATATAGGACACTGATTTTTGAATGCCGTGTTATTTATAGTATCTGTAAATATATTAAGAGATCCTTTCTTCCAGTGTTTAAGTGTGGTGGAGGTGTCTAGTTACTGTATGTGAAGGACATCATTTTATTCTGAGTCTTATTCTGCTTTTTTTTAAGGTTCTTTCCAAGCACCAGAAGTCCGGCATTGAAGCTGTTTACAGGATTTCTGACTTAAAATTTTTCACAGGAAGTGAGGAGAAAGATAGGGTCACATATCTTTCAGAATCCACTCCTGAATGTTATCTAATGGTGTTAGTTTATCCTTGAAGTCTGCAGTGGATTTATCTTTACTTATAGAGCTGAATCAGAGCCCGGTCTATGTTTACAGAAAATACTTTGTTGACAGCCTCTGAAAGGCCTTTTCTAACTTCTTTTGGTTTTTTGTGCATTCGAGTTCAGGACACACTTAACCCAAAATATGGCACTTTGGCATATTGAATATGTTAAGCTGAAAGAATTTAAGAAGATAGCAGGAGAGGAAAGTCACTCTGACCTCCTCCCACCTTTGCCCTTCTTCCCTGAAACTGGTCATAAAGCCCTCATGTGAGAGTTGCCCTCCCTATATATCCTTTTCTTTGAAGACAAAGGGACACCAAGAAGAATCCTAAATAAGAGGCTTTACTAAATTTTCCCATTTACTACAATCACCTAATACTCCCTAACCAGTCATATTCTTTCATGATTGTCCAGTCTTCATTAAACATGGCATAAAAATATACAGGTCTAATGGTTTCTTTGGGTCTTTATTTCCTTACAAAGGCTCCATGTCATGTGTTATATTAAATATATTTGTATGCTTTTCCCCTGTTAATCTGTATTGTCAGTTTAATTTTCAGACCTTAAGAGGCTTAAGAAAAACTTTTTCTTCTACTCAATATCATGGGTTCCTGTGTTATATTCAGGTTCTTCATACTGTTTTTTCCATTATGTTTTTTTGCACCTGGAGTTCCCTGTAATGTATGAACTTAATGATATATCTGGTGGACTCTGCATTATCAATTCCTAACATTGTTCTAAATTACTCTGCAGATTTCTTCCAATCTCATTTTGACCTTTGAAAGTATGTAGCCATGGCTCTCAGCCCGCAGTGAGACACCATGTCTTAAAAAAAACCTTAACAGGTTTAAAACCTACTGAAGGAGGTTTAACTTTAAGAGGTATCGAGCTTTTGAGGCTTCTGGCCAGCTTAGGGGGAAGATGAACGGGTCAGAGGGAGAGATTTCACAGAGAAATCAAGGAGCATAGAATGAGGGACGAGGAATAAAAGGAGAAGGGACTTTTGTTTTGAGTTATGATTCAGGAGGATGTAAAAGATAAATTGTTTTAATTCTTTTATATTTTTCTTTTACTTGATCAAGGAATATCTTAAGGAAGTAATTTTGGAATCTGAATTTATTTTGGCAGACCATTAGATATTTGATATTTGTTTTAAAATGTCTCCTTAAATGAACAGTTTTGTATGTCAACCGATGGTTTTGGTATCAGTTCAATGCCAACAGGAATCCCCGATTTGTGTTGCAGTGAAGAAGGAACTATTCAGTGCAAACAGCCCACTTGTGGTTCAGCATGGCTGTAAAAACAGCATGGCTGTGGAATAGCTCAATTGTGATAAAATTGTCTGTAGAACAGTGCTGGGGCCAGGCAGCCCTGGGGACAGGCACCTCTCTGGCTTGACAGCTTTGCTCTGCTCCTTGATGGTCTGTTCTGCCCTGCTCTGATGAGACACCTTCAGTATATCAGCTCAGCCAGGGAGACACAGTCTTCAATCTTCAGAGGAAAAGGAAAGTGTACTCCCCAAGCCAGAAGGGAGCTAGCTGGCTTATAGAGACAGACTCCCTGCCCTCAGTTCTTGATTGGTCCGTCCTCATGCAGAATAGGACTCTAAATCCTCACAGTTTGGTCCCAAATGCACTGTCCTGATTGGTCAGACTAGAGTTGCTCTGATTGGCCAGAGCTGCACATCCCTGATTGTATGGGGAAAGCCTTAATCCTATTGGTTGAAATATGATTCTAGGAACTCTTTTATAAGGGCCATCTCAGATGGTGGAATCCCAGTGCAGGTAGGCAGTTTAACACAGAGCCGGGCAGTTCAGCACAGGCTTCTTTGTGAATTATATAGTTGGGATGAGAGAGCCCTGTGTACAAATGGTTGCTAGGCTTTGTTTTTTAATATTTGAGCCCAGTTAGCCATGAGGAGCTCTTCTTAGTAAGTGTCTTAATTTTTTTTTTTCAGGCTTCACAGTTATATCAAAAGCACAGTTGTGTTATTCTCTTGCTCAAGAACTTCTAATTGTCACGCATTACCTATGGATTAAAGCCTGGCATTTGGCACATTCACAGTACTCAGGCTTATGAAATTTCTATCATGTATCCCTTAATACATGTTCTGTTTCCTCTACTCACTCTGGCTTTAAACTTTTCTGAGTTCAAAAAGATGTCTAATTACCTCCTGAATTCCACCCCATGGTGTTATGGTGCCTATTAAATTGCACTTACTTATGTTATTTTTCCTAACGCCACATTTTTGCTAAACTTATTATTGAGGTATAGTCATATGAGGTTAGTAGTATTGTCCTTGAACACTTTCCAATTATTGTACTTCCTTTTAAAATGTATATTTTTCAGTACTGATTGTGTTTAGTAATAACAAGTTTCATGATTTTGCTTTTTTTACATAGGCTTTTCTTCTTTCAAGCCAAATTTCAGTTAAAACTGTTCATCAAATTTTGAAACATCCTGCAAAGCACATTTTTTTCAACCTTTGTGATGTATAATTTCTTCCCACTGTCTTCATAGCCAGTTGTTAGTCACACATGGAAATATTACTATCTGTGTCTTCCATTACTTTCTTAGGACAAGCTACCAGAAACATAACCCAGGTAACTTTCAGTCTCATGTTTTGTTCCTTTATTAAATTAGAAGAAATGGGTATGATGAGTGTTAGACATAGGCATGCCCCCATGCCATACCTGTCAGTTAGCTGTGTTAGATCTTCTTTACCTCCTCAGAGCATGTAAGTCCTGATATTACCTCCCTGTGTCCTACTTAATAGTAAAAAAAAAAACCCTACATACTAAAATGTGTTGCCTTTTACATTTGGAGCTGGAAACCTCCTTCCAAAGGCCTTTTATTCTCCAGTTGTAAACTCATGGCTGGGGCCAAATCAGCTGTGTGTAGATAGTTTTGATCAGCATGTTGGGTTAAAACTTTTTCAAGCTAGGGTGCCCCATCATTTCCTGTAATATCACACATTCAGAAGAATTTATTTGCTTTTTTAGTCTTCTTAGTCTTGTTTCTTTATTGGCTCTGGAAACTTTTTTTTTAATCTGTCTCCATTTTGTAATTTTATTTGCTTTCATTTTCTTTCTATATTATTTTCTTTAATTGTGTTCGAGAACTCAACCTTTTCTCAGAAACCACCACTGATGTTAAACATTATCTTCTTAGTAACATTTTAAAGTATATAAACATGTGACTGATGGGTGCCTCAGGTAGAAGTATATAGCAGGACCCTTCCTACAGAGTCTTGGAGCAGTCATATGTCCCTGAGAAGTGACCCCCTCTTTCTCAATTTCTACCAGTCATCGTTTGTGGTCATGACAGATGTTTGTTTCTAGTACTCATTTGTCATTATGTCCAGGTTTGAGTTCATATTTCAATAAAGGTGCTTTAATTTAAAGTCTCCGTATAGTACCAACAACCTTTAGTAAACAGAAAAGCGTCACATTCATTTCTGCATTGTAATTTCCCACAGTATTTACCCTTATCTTCTGACCTGCTTGCCTGGTTTGTGTGCTTCTTGTAACTCTGTGTGCACTGTGTTGATGATGTGCTAATTATATATCAGATTTTATTATGGAATTTCTTGTATGGGGAGTGAGTTCAATTTTATCTGCCTGATTTAAGAAAAATATGAATAAAGAACATTTACAAGTAGATATGGATTATCCCTCAGCTCTATAGAGTTGCTTAAACTAAACTTAATATTTTAATGCCATGTAGCAGTACCTAAGGACCTTAACCAAGTCTATGAGTTTAATACAAGGGTAAATTAAACACAGATTTAAGCCTTCTTAGGGTTATTTTTAAATTTATTTTTCTTTTGCAATTTCATTTTCTACTAATGTTTTTTTTGGGTGGGGGCATCCTGGTCCCCATGCTTTTATTTATCTAACAGCCTGGTTTTCTATAATTGAGTTTAAAAAAATAGATTTTAATTTATCTCAATAAGATGATAAGAAATTATTTAAAATAATTTCAAATGTAAGGCCTATTTAAAACTTTTTCCTTAAAAAATCTTTTCAGAAACTATAAAACATATATTTTTTTCACCAAAATTGATTCCTCTAATGAATTTAAACAAATTTCAGTGTCTTTTAAAACCTTATTTGAATTGTTATTCATTTAGAGAAAATATGTTACAGTGAGTTCAGTGTATATGAGAATGAACAATCTATACTTTACATCATCTTTTCTTTGGAGTGGAAAAGTTTTTCATCCGGTATACTGTAATGAAACACTCCGTATTTCAAAATGAAATTTTAGGATAAGTGAAAACAATCACTTAAGTAATGAGTTGTTTTTTTAAATAGGGGATTACATTGATTTTTATAGCTTTTTTAATCACAAGAAATTCTGAACATGTAGGATTTGAACTTTCTCATGTAATAATTCTCAAACTAGAGAACCCTTTCCTGTTCCTAGCTTGGATTAGTGTTGAGTTGTATTTTTAGTAACAGTCCCAACTCAGTAGCTATGTAAGCACTGAGCGAAGATGGAGTCACAGGGTAAACTGGGCTGGCTTCCCACAGGGAGGGCTGGGAATCGAGCAGGAAGGAAGGCCTGTTTGTCAGTGCCTTGTGTGCAACTATGTCTGAGTAGGCAGCAGGCAACACAATGTCTCCCTTGTACAAAGTAACTCTCTTAGCGAGTGCTCAGATATGTGAGGAAAAAGTGTTTGGGTAAGTGAAGGAGAAGCTTGGGGTATTTCAAAGAGATTCTTTTCGTGTTTTTGTGGCATTTGGATTTCAGGGAGTGTACTATTTGTTGCTGCAAAGTACTGGCTTTGTTTTCAGTGGCATTTTAGACTTATTGAGCAAGCTCTACTGCAGGCAGATTGAAGCGTCTTTCTAAAACTGTGAGCTTAATTAAAAAATATAATTTGTTTGTGATGAAAAGTTAATTTGTGCTTCTTGAAATCAGGGAAAATTAACTGTGACATTCATTTTTAGGAATGAATTCTCTTCTAGATTTAACAACTATTTATCATTTTCATTCTGAAGTCAGAACCAGCTAGTGATAATGAAGAAAACACTTAAAACTGATTACTGGTGTTTAAAATGTATACTGTTGATTTCAAATATAATTGCTTGTTTCAAAACAGTGGGACTGTTAATTATTACTTTTAGTGTCTGTGATATGAAAGTTTAATAATTTTCAACAGTTCAAATAATATAAACTCCAGTTTTTACCAAAACAACTGGTTATTTTTCTTCTGGAAATCTTGATTTTGTGATTAGCTAACATAAATGATTGATATTTTAATGAATATTTTATAATGTCATCTGCATTTAATGATCAAGCTATAAGTAATTAATTTTTATAGAGCATGTACATATTTATAGTGTTTTGCTTTTGAATTTGCCTAGTGGAGTGTGACAATATGAATCGCTTTGATCGATCAGACAGAAATGTTCGGCAGCCTCAGGAGGGATTTTGGAAAAGGCCACCCCAGAGGTGGAGTGGACAGGAACATTACCACCTCAGCCATCCTGACCGCTATCATCACCATGGAAAGAGTGACTTGAGCAGGTGAGTCTAATTTTCTATCTTCCAGTTAATTTTGAGTCATAATTTCCCCTTTAACCCTCCCCTGAAAATTATGGGGGTTTTTTTGGCCTGGTTTTTAGTGGACATCAAAAAACATTACAAGTTAAACGTGGTACTGTTTAGAATAGCATCTCTAATTTTTTTCTTTTGGCCCAAATCTTTTTCATTAACTTTATCATAAATATAAATATTTTATTTATGTCTGCTCTTTGGACTTTTAAGTTTTGATGTGATTTTTCTAGTTCTCATTTGGGAATGATTAAATGTTGACTTTGTTGAAGTTTATTATTTTTTAAATAATATAAAATTAATGCCAAGTGATTTGTTTTCCTTTGCATATATAAATTAAAATTTAAAAAATTCTCAAGTATAATTAAAAACAAAAGAAGGTACTGTGCAATGCTAGAATTCTGTTCCTTTTTGAAACCTAGCACAGTCTTTAATTTGATCAGACCTATGTACAATGTGGCTCTGTAGCCATTCAAGCCTGGGATCAGACCCTGGCCTGGCACATGTTAGCTTTGTGAGCTTAAGTAATTTATTTAAACCCTCTCCACTTTAGTTTATCATCTGTAGAATATAGTTTATAATAACATTTTCTCACTGTTTAAAGATCAGGGTTATAAGTGCCTAGAACACTATCTGGCTTACAGCAGGCACCCAGTGGTAGCTGCTAACATTTTTTCCTTTTTGCTCTCATTGTGTTAACTGGGGATTTGAGGTCATTTTGGAGCTAATTTACAATACAAGTACTAAAATTGGGATAAAGAAGTAGTGGAAAGGAAACACATGGCCTCATCTAGCTCTTGAAGTAAGAAAGAAAAATAAAATGGCTATAAGATTCCTTGCAGCAAAAGCAAAAAACAAAACTTGATCTATTATAAGACTTACAGAATGTAAGATAAGGACACGTTTCTCCTGAACTGATTGGCATTTATGAGACAGAAACCTAAAAAGGGTTGCTTAGTATTCATTCTTATAAGGAAAATGCCTTGTGATATAGTGGACAGGTCTCAGACAGCTTCCCAAAGTAGAAATAATGATAAATTCCTTAAGTTCATTGCTTACTTATGTTCTTCGGTAAGCTGCAGAGAACTCTAGTCCTAAGGGAGAAAAGACTGTTCTACAGTGGGTCATAAAATGATGCTGTCCAACTAAAGACCCTTCTATTGGTATAATTTGCTGCAAGGATAAAATATAGGAGATTTGAAAGAATGCATGCAGTGCAGATCCTCCCAGGCATTATTTTGGCTGTTCTGTTTCTCACATCTGGGCTTTTGATAAGGAATGGACATCAGAGAGTTGGTATTATAACACAAGAATCTGATGTAAGGATAGTCTTCATTTGAAGATTTTGCTTCCCTCATCTTTGATGGTTGGTTTATAAGAAGGTAAATTTAAGACCAAATTATAAAGATTTAGAAGTCTAACTAAAATGTGAACCATTGCTTATACTTCAGATAAGATTTATTTAACCATTTCACAAATTTTCATTGAGAACTGATTATGTTGAACTCTGTGCTCAGTTCTCAAGCTGGGATAAGTTTGTATATTGCGTGAGAGCTGTGGAATGGTAATAACTTCTTGAAGCATTGTTTTGAAGATGATAAAAAGAGTTATGCAGTGTGTGGGCTCAGTTGGAATCATTGCAATTATTGGTTAGGTAGAAGATTCATGTGCCTCTTCCATCCCATAAAAAGATGAGTAGTAGATATTTTCTGCTGACAGGGTGTTGAGTCTATGGGAGTGACAAATTGTTGATAGTTATAGTGCAGTATTATATTAGTGTAGGGCAGTGAAGACGTGCGCCTCAATAAAGTGATGTCTCCGGGACTGTAGAAGCAACTGGCTGTTGTCTGGGATAGTGGTGTATAAAGGAAGTTACTATTGAACTGGTAAGTATGACTGTAGAGATTGCAGAGGAGTGGTTTCTGTAGGAGAAGGATGAGTATTCAGATGGAGAAAATAATAGGTGCAAAACCATTTGTGAAATAACATGGCATTTTCAGAGAACTACTCTACATTTAGAAATGAATTGCTAGGTCCTTTGGAGGAATGAATAGATGTGATTTCTAATTGTAGATAGCAAAACTGTCTGCATTTTAAGATAAAGGGTGGCAAGTTTCAGCTTAAAGAGAGAGGCTATTAATCAGACCGTACAAAATGAAACAAATTACTTGGACATAGTAATCGCTGTCCCTGGGAATGATAAAGCTGAGGCTGATTAGTTTATCTGTCAGAAAAGTTAAGCAACATTTTCCAAAAACTATATTCCTGGATGTCAATAGGTGTAGATATTTCTGATCAGATGAGTGTGGGAATGAGCAAATTAAACAAAGTTAAATGAGGTTTTTAATAGTAGACTCCACAGTGCCTTTAATATACATAGTATTATGATTTTGCACAAGATGATAAAAGATAGAATATGTAACCATTTCCCAAAACATATGACCTCAGATCTCTTCTACACAAGTGTATTTTGAAGGACTAGTGATTTGTGGATCATCCACACTGGCAGTTCTCAATGAGAGAAATGCAGAGCATCCTTGGGGATTTCTAGTATGATTCATTTAGCGCAGAATTTCCCAACAAATGGGCTGAGGCATACCATTTTGTCATGAATAGTTATAAATTAACCAGGCCATTTGGAGTTTGGGACATTTAGATCCCCTAGAGCTAATTATGGGGATGGGTGGTAGAGATTTCTCATGCAAGACAATCTGTACTCCAGCATACCTTAAAACTATCATTTTCTCTTAATGCCTTGATGTAAAAAAAGTTTGGATGCACTAATCCCAGATCCTTTTTAATATTACATGTATAAAAATCCCTCTTTTCATTCTGTGACTTCTTGGATGTTGGTTCCCTGACTTATCTACCCCTCAGTTCCCTATATTGTCTTACAGGATTATGTCTTATCTGTAACTCAGAGGACTGGTGGTTCAGAAACACTGATCTTCTTCCTCTATACAGATTCTCAATTTATGATGGGGTTATGTTCTGTTAAGCCCTTCATCAGTTGAAAATATTGTAAGTCAAAAATGCATTTAATACACCTAACCTATCTAACATCATAGCTTAGTTTAGCCTACCTTAGAGGTGCTTAGAACACTGACGTTAGCCTACAGTTGGACAAAGTCACCTAACAATGAATGCACTATAGAGTATTGGTTGCTTACCCTTGTGGTCATGTGGCCGACTGGAACTGCAGCTTGCTACTGCTGCCCAGCGTCATGAGAGAGTATTGTACTGCATATTGCTAGTCCAGGAAAAGATCAAAATTCAGAATTCTCAGCACCATTTCTACTGAACACAGTATCACTTTCACCCCATCATAAAATTGAAAAATTATAAGTAGAGCCATCCTAAGTCAGGGATCTGTATTTTTATCATAATACTGTGCTCTCTTTTCACTTGGCCTAATTTTTCACTCCTCTTCTCCCAGACCTCCCTTTTCCCCTATACTTTCTATTATGCTGTGTGGAACTCTCTCACATCCTAACAAATTCACATGTTGATCTTTTTTTCTACATTTTCTGATTGAAATTGAAACCTCTTTCCCAAATGTACTGATTCCCCAGTAGCATTCTTAAAATGAAGAATTCTTATTTTTCAGTTATAGTACTTTAGTCTTTAGAGGTGGGGTCTTGTCTTTACTCCTCATTGCCATTTCTAAATAAATTACTGTTCAGTCGCTTTCCTTTGACATTTAGGTGTTTTGGCTGTATGAACTCCTCTTTACTGGTCCATAACTCTAGGTCACAAAAATCTTGGCCCTTGATTCACTTTCCCTCTTCATCGTAAACTTTGCCACAATCCTGAGTACCTCTGATGTTCATGTACATGGCTCATATAACCCACTGGTTCTTTAGTTCCTTAGGCTTTTCTATATTCACGATCATGTCATCTGAGACTAGAAATGGTTTTACTTTTTCTTCCCAATCTGGACACTTGTTTTTCCTTCAGCATAATTGCTATGGCTAGAACCTCCAGTTCAGTGTTGAATAGGAGTGGTGAGAGAAGCCATTTGTGTCTTGTGTCTAATATTAGGAACAAAGTATTCAGTCTTTCACTGTTAAATATGTTAGCTATGGGTTTTTCATAGATACTCTATCAGGTTGGGGAATTTCCCTTGTATTCATGCTTTGTTGAGTGTTTTTATTATGAAAGGGCACTGGATTTTGTCAAATGAAATTTGTGTCTGTTAAAATAATTTTCCCTTCATTCTCTTAATTTGTTGTATGACATTGATAGGAACCTTACGTTTCCTGTATAAATCCTACTGAGTCATGGTATATAATCCTTTTATATATTGCTGTATTCAGTTTGTTAGTATTTTGTTGAGAATTTTTCTGGAGAAAGAATAAATACTGATCTTTTGTTTTCTTGAGATGTTTTTGTGTCGTTTTGGTATTATGATCATATAGATTGAATTGGTAAGTGTTTATTTCTATTCTTAGAAGAATTTGTAAAGTATTTTTGTTAATTCTTCTTTGAATGTTTTGTAGAAATCCAGTGAAGTGGCTTGGGCCTGGCTTTTCTTTGTGGCAAGTTTTTTTGATTACTAGCTTAGTCTCTATAGATATCCTATAGATGTTTTTTAGGTTTTGTTGTTAGTGCTGTTCAAGTCTTCTCTTTCCTTGCTGACCTTCTTCCTAGTTCTATCCATTAATGAGAAGGAGGTATTGAAGTCTCTAACTTCAATGTATCTTATAGGGAAGGCCTGATAGTAACAAACTCAGTTTTTGTCTGTATGGGAATGTTTTAATTTCTCTTAGTTTTGAAGGATAGTTTTACTGGATATTGAATTCTTGGTTGATAGTCTTACTTTTAACATTTCAACTCCTTTGCTTTCTGATGAAAAATCAACTGTTAATTTTATTGTGTATGTCTTGTACATGATAGGTTACTTTTTTCTTGCTGCATTCAGAATTCTCACTTCTTCTGCTTTTAAACTTTTAACTGTGATGTGCCTCTTTTTTAGTTTATGACATTTTAGAGCTGAGCTAATGATTATGAGCTAATACCTTGAATCAGTAAATATTCTAGCCTTTGCCAAGGAGCTCTATATGTGTGAAAGTTTAGGGAAGCCTTCAACAACCTGGTAAGCAGTTTGTAGTTCTACCTTAGCCGTCATTTCCTGCTTGCTCAGAGGCTCAAGTTTGGCCAAAGGTGCACACATCCCTGTACATGTGTATATCCTTCTCTATGCTTGAGAATATATTGGAGCATTTCACAGCCTCCTGTGGATATCTCATTCCTCAGGTTTTCCTTAGAAGTTTTTTGGCTATCTTGTTTGCCCCTAGTTGGTATCATTGTCTGAGGCAGCTGGGATTTTAAACAATTGGCACTAAATTTTTTTTTTTTTAAACAAATATACTAGAGATAAGGCTATTTCCACAGAATGAATTCTGAATCAGGTCAAATACAACTGCTGAGAATGGCCTTTTATAGGGAGGTGCCAGTTTAGGTCAAATTGTAACAGTTCTCTGGAAATGGCATTTTTTGAGTTTCAAACACAATTTACCTCCCAGCCCACCCCCCCTAGTGATTACTGAATTTCATAGCTGCCACTTGTAAGACTTGTTTTTCAAGCTACGGCAGGAGCTAGATAGATAAGAATGGCAGTAGAATAAATTAAAATGCCACAGAGCTTTTTGGTCTCACCAAGATTCAGCTGGGTGTTTTTTTTGTTTTGTTTTGTTTCTTTTTTTAAAATAAGTACTCCTTATTTTTTGCAATCATTAGGCTGATTTACGGAATTCTGAAAAAGTTGATATTGACTAATTTGCCAGTGTTCTCAGTGCTTTTATGGAAGAGTGAAGTTTTGGAGATAGTTATTCTGCTATTCTGGAAGCACTTCCTTTTCATTCTGTCAGTTTTTTCCTTTGTTTGTTTTAATTAATAGATTTTTACAGCAGCTCTAGATTTACAAAAATTTGGAACATAAAGTACAGAGTTCTCATGTACTCCCGCACCTTTTATACAGTTTCTTTTATCATTAACATCTTGTGTTAGTTTTTACAATTGATGAGTCACTACTGATACATTATTATTAACTAACATTCATAGTTTACATGGGGATTCATTCTTTGTGTGTACATTCTGTAGGCTTTGACAAACATGTAAAGGTATGTATCTACTACTACTGTGTCATACAAAATAATTTCACTGCCCTTGAAATCTTATGTCCTCCACCTATTCATCCCTTCCTCTTCCCCAGCCCCACCACCCCTTGACAGTACTCCTGTAAGACACTTACCTTTTTATTGTTACCATAGCTTTGCATTGTTCAGAATGCCATGTAGTTGGAAATGGACAGTATGTAGCCTTTTCAGATTGATTGTTTTCACTTAGCAATATGCATTTAAGGTTACTCCCTATCTTTTCATGAATTGATAGCTTATTTCTTTTTTCCTCTATATAATAGTCCATTGTATGGATGTATCGCAATTTGTTTATCCATTCATCTACTAAAGAACATCTTACTTGCTTTCAAACATGGCAATTATGAATAAAGGTGCTTTAAACATTTATGTACAAAGTTTTCAACTCCTTTTCATAAAAAACAAGAAGCACAATTGCTGGACCACATAGTAAAAGTTCAGTTTCGTAAAAAACTTCCAAAGTGTCTGCAAAGTGGCTGTACATTTTGAATTTCTTCCAACAGTGAATGAGAGCTGCTGTTGCTACACATCCTCATCAGAATTAGATTTTGTGTTTTTCATTTTAACCATTCTATCAGATGTATAGGTATTTCTCATTGTTTTAATTTGCATTTCCCTAATGATATATGATGTTGAGTTTTTTTATATGCTTATTTGCTATGTGTACATCTTGTTTAGTTAGATGTCTGTTTATATCTTTTGCTCATTTTTAAATTGGGTTGTTTGTTTCCTTGTTGAATTTTAAGAGTTCCTTGTATATTTTATATATTTTTAATGATATATTATTGATTATACTATTATAGTTGTCCTGATTTTTTCCCTTTAGCCTCCCTTTACCCAGCACCCCCCACTCCTTCACGCAGTCCCCACATCATTGCTAATGTCCATGGGTCATGCGTATAAGTTCTTTGGCTACTGCATTTCATGTACTGTACTTTACATCCCCATGGCAATTTTGTAACTACCTATTTGTACTTCTTAATCCCTTTACCTCTTCATCCATTCCCCAACACACCTCTCCCATCTAGCAGCCATGAAAACACTCTCCGTATCCTTGATTCTGTCTCTGTTCTTGTTTGCTTAGTTTGATTTTTTAGATTCAGTTGTTGATAGATATGTATTTTTGCCATTTTGTTCATACTTTTGATCTTTTTCTTAAGTCCCTTTAACATTCCATATATAATGGTTTAGCGAGGATGAACTTCTTTGGTATTTTTCTTGTCTGGGAAGATCTCTTATCTGCCCTTCAATTCTAAATGATAACTTTGTTGGGTAGAACAATCTTGGCTGTAGGTCCCTACTTTTCATGACTTTGAATATTTCTTGCCAATCTCTTCTATCCTGTAAAGTTTTTTATGAGAAATCAGCTGACAGTCTTATGGGAACTCCCCTGTAGGTAACTAACTTCTTTTCTCTTGCTGCTTTTAAGATTTTTTCTTTATCTTTAACCTTTGGCATTTCCATTATGATGTGTCTTGGCATGGGCCTCCTTGCATTCATCTTGTTTGGGACTCTCTGTACTTCCTGGACTTGTATGTCTGTTTCTTTCACCAAATTAGGGAAGTCCTCTTCCATTATTTTTTCAAATTGATTTACAATTTCTTGGTCTTTCTCTTCTCCTCTGGCACCCCTATGATGCAAATGTTGAGCCTCTTGAAGTTGTCCTGGAGTCTGCTTACACTATCCTTGTTTTGGGGGGGTTCATTTTCTTTTTTCTTATTCTCCATGGTGGTTTCTATTTCTTCCTTATGTTCCAAATCATTGATTTGATTCTTGGCTTCATCCACATTACTATTTTTTCCCTGTAAATTGTTCTTTATTTCAATTAGTATAAACTTTATTTGTGACTGGATCTTTTTATGCTGCTAAGGTCCTCATTAAGTTCCTTGAGCATCCTTATAACCAATGTTTTGAACCCTACATCTGATAGATTGCATACCTCCGTTTTATTTGGCTCTTTCTGTGGAGTTTTGATCTGTTCTTTCATTTGGGCCATGTTTCTTTCTCTCCTTGTTTTGGCAGCCTCTTTGTGTTTGTTTCTATGTATTAGGTAAAGCTGCTTTGACTCTGTGTCTTGGTAGTGTGACCTAATGTAGTAGGTGTCCTATAGGATCCAGTGGCACAGATTCCCCTGTCACCCAAGCTGGGCAGTCAGGGTGCATCCTTCGTGTGGGTTGAGTACAACCTTCTCTTGTAATTGAGCCTTGGTTGCTGTTGGCAGATCAATGGGAGAGATTTTCCTAGACCAGTCAGCTGCAAGAATTGACTGTGGCCACTTACCTCTAACCTCCACTCTCCATGGAGGATCATCTGTGTAGGGGCAGGGTGGTGGTGCTTCGACATGATCTGTAGCTGTCCACTGGATGTGCTGGCCCTGGGGTTTCCTGGGTAGTGCAATTCAGGTCAGCCCCCGCCTGTGTTTTGCCTGGGACCACCAACCTTGAGCTATAACGCAACCTGAGGTGGCCACTTCTTCTGCTGGGCTTGGAGATTCCCAGGCAAAGACAAGCTGTGAATCTAGGCTGGCTGCTGCTAGTGCCAGACCTGATATTCACTGAGGCCAGCTGTTGCTTATTTGAGAGGATTTAGGAAGTTGTAAAACATGAACCAAGACCAGTCATTGATATTGAAAAGCAGCTTGGGTGGGCCTATACATTGGATGGGTTGGAGTCTCTGGGGATCCCCAAGGCATATCAAAGAGTGTTAGTTAGGTTGATGGAGTCAGATATGGTGCTTCTCGGTGCTTTTCAGTTCTTTGGTTCTGTTGGGGGAGGTTTCAGAAAAGAGACAATGGACTCTGCTTGCCTTGATGCCAGACATTCAGCCACTGGTACCTTTCAAGGTGCTACCCTGGTGCTGGAGCTCAGAGGGAGTGAGTCTGAATAGGTGAGTCCTTTTGTGGGTTCTTTAGGAGGAACTGCTTGGGGCTCCAGCAGTTTCCTATACCATCTCAATCTCCTCTGGGTTTTGCTGCCAAAAGTTGTGGGGACTTATCTTCTTGGCACTGGAACCCTGGGCTGGGAACCTGGTGTGGGTCTAGGACTCCTTACTCTCAAGATATCCCTCCCGAATTTTTATCCACCACACCTGGGTGTGGGACCAGCTCATTCCATGTCTGCACTCCTCCTACCTGTCTGTATGGATGTGGTTTCTTTAATTTCATAGTTGTCAGACTTCCATTCAATGCGATTTCTGATGGTTCTGAGTAATGGTTGTTTTATATTTTAGTTGTAATTTTGATGTCATTGAATGAAGAGGCAAGCCATGTCTGCTTACACTGCTATCTTGACCAGAAGTCCAGAGTTCCTTGTATATTTTAGATACCAGTCCTTTATCAAATATATATTTTACAGATATTTTCTCCTACTCTGTGGCTTGCCTTTCCAACCTCTTAATGTTGTTTTTTCACATAGCAGAAATTTTTAATTTTATGCAGTCCAACTTGCCATTTTTTCTTTCATGGATTGTACTTTTTGTGTTGTATGTAAAAACTTACTACAAAACCCAAGGTCACCTGGATTTTATCCTTTGATATCCTTTAGTTTTCCATTTTACATTTAGGTCTTTGATCTTAGTTAATTTTTATGAAAGGTGTATGAGGTCTTTTTTTTTTTTTTTTTGCATATGAATGTCCAGTTGTTCTAGTACCATTTGTTGAAAAGACTGTCCTCTCTCCTTTGAATTGTCTTTGCTCTTTGTCAAGGATCATTTGGCTCTATGGGTGTGGTTGTATTTCTGGACACTATTCTAGCTTATTGATCTGTCTATTCTTTAGTCAGTACTAAACACTGTCTTGATTACTTTCACTTTATATAGTAAGTCTGACAGTCAGATAGAGTCAGTATTCTGCCTTTATTCTTCAATATTGTGTTGATTATTCTGGGTTCTTTGCCTGTTCATATGAAGTTTAAAGTCACTTTGTTGATATCCATAAAATAACTTGGTGGGATTTTGATTGAGGTTGTGTTGAATCAAGCCTTTAAGAAATATAAACTTGAACATACAAATACACACATTTAACTTTAAATATACAATTTTTATTTTTGGTGAGAAAAGGAACACTAAAGGTTTGTGAAGTCAAATTGTGACTCAGGAAATAAATGAAGAAAAATATCTCTGTCTCTCAAAAAATCTGCCCCCCACTTTCTCTCTATATATATCTTTAGCTCTCTCTCTCTCTCTCTCTCTCTCTCTCTCTCTCTCTCTCTCTCTCTCTCTCTCTCACACACACACACACACACACACACACACACATCTTCACTTGCCAGTCTAACCTATGAACCATGAAACTGAAGCACAAAATCACACATCTTGGTAATCAAGAAGCTTGAGTAGAAAATAGAAAAGAGGTATGTAGATACAGCCACGTAATTTTAGGAGATTCCTTTAAAACTATAATAAGTAATAATGCAGCAATTTGGTTATTAGATGTGTGGATTAAATATCAGATGCTGATACTGGATTGGATTCAATTTTAATGGATTAAAAAATGACTGATATCTTAAGTATTTCTTTCTGTAGTTACTCTGCTTTTCTGTTTCTTGTTGATTTTATTGCCTGTACTCATGGAACAATGTTAAATAATATTGGTGATTGTGGGCATTTCTTTCTCATGCTCTATAACCACTGAACTCACTTTTGCCTGTACTCATACCTACATTGGTTAAGTTTCTCATATCTACTATGCTGCCTAGCCTATAATTGTCCACATAGACCATGAAGTCACATTTGTGGCCTTTGCTAACACACTGCTGACTTCCCAGTATCTTCCCCAAAGCAACTTGCAGTGTTCTGTTGCTTTCACCATAAATTTCTCTACTGGAAGCCCATAATTGTTAAAATTTGTATAGAAATAGAAATTTTTGCATGTTACCTTTATATGAGATGTCTAGTAATTCCTCTTTTGTCTTGTGTGTATTTTTTTCATCTTCTTTGTCTTCATCCTTGGATTTGTATTCTTGCTTGTATTTTTAGAAAGTGGGTTTACCTCCCATCCCAATTGAAAGTTTCAGTTTTTCTTATGAGAACCTCATTATCCTCTTAGAATGCGAAATTTCAAATTCTCTCTGTCCTATTTTCCCTCCTCCTGTTTTAATAGTGCTATTTTATTTTCTGAAAAATAACCTCTGTTATATGTTTGCTTTCTCTGCCATTTTTGTCTTCTGCCTCTTGGCTTTCTCAATTATACTCATTTTTTCCCAGCAGACTTCAGATGGTCCTCTCGTGGGGTATTATGTCACATCCAACTTATTGTCAGATGGTTTAGCAATGATTTAGACATTCATATATGAAGCAAATTGTGTCAATATTTACCAATTGGAAAATGTAGCTTAAGGGTGTATGGCATTATATTATTCTTTTGACATTTATATTAGAAAAAATTTTTCAACATAAAGAAGTTGGAAATGATTGATAATAATACAAAGAAATTCATTTTTATTTAACATTTACTATATATCAACCATTGTTCCAAGCACTTTAACATATATTACCGCATTTAATCCATAAACCAACCTAATGAAGTGAGTACTGTTATTATTCTCATTTTATAGATCAGGAAAATAAAGTCTAATGAGGTGAATACTCTTATTATCCTAATTTTATAGATCAGAAAAATGAAGCACAGATGAAGTAACTTGCCCTGTGTATTATATAGGTAGTAAATGACAGAGCTAGTATTTGAACTCAGATAATCTGTGTAGGTAATATAAAAGTGAGTAGGATGTAGGCCTGTTTTCAAAGGGCTTACAGTCTAATCAGAGGTGGTATGTATACAAATATATCAGGACGAACTTGTGGAGGAAGGACATTTCAGTACTAGGAAAAGAGATAAGTTTAGTTTGCATCTCATGGTGGAAGTATTTAAAATGCAGCCTTAGGCATATGAACCTTATTTGGTAGGTAGTGGAGAACACTGAGAGTTAAAGAAACTCTGGCCCCGAAATAATAGTATTTTTAATAGCTAGTTACTGTCAGCCAGGAATTAAACCTAAATCTTAAACCAGAGCTATTTCTTTAACACTGCTGTGATTTTCCTAGATGCCAGTCCTTTACACTTATATTTAATTAATGATCAAGACCTGTTGGCTCTTCCTTTGAAATGTTTTTAATTCATTAGTTCCTTGAATGTGGTTCATGTTTATGTCAGCCTGGTATAAGCCCTTAGTCCATACCTGATTCTAATGCAGTAGATAGCACTCTTCCCTCTCTAATTTTTCTTTTATTTACTTAGCAAACTAAAAACTAAACTTTAACTCAGTTGTTAACTGGGAATTTTTAGTGGGACTGCTTCCAGGTTTAAAGTATTGTTTTTTAATGTTGTAACTAAAGAATTTTAGAATCTCAGAGATGGAAACTTAAAAAAACAACAACTGGTAGTTAAAATCCATGCTCCTTACTCATTCAGTGGAAACAACAGCAACAGAAACAAACAAAAAACTGTCTCTGATAGAGAGAAAAACCCAGTTTGTCTTCATGGATTTTCTAATTTGGCATGGTGACAAACACAATATGCTCTGACAATATACAGTAGAGCGCTGTATAAGGACACTTATGGAAGTACCAGGCCCTGTTTTGAGGGATTAAGGGAGCTTTCTTTGAGGAAATACCAACTAATTTAAGATGAAGAGGAGTTACTGTTCTCCAGGTCATGTGCAGTGGAGGACAAGATAGGTAGATTGGCCCAAAGTCCAGAGAGGTTGAGGACATGGTTTTGGAGATGAGGGATTGTAGTAGGCTTTTGCAATCTCAGGTAAATTGCTATGGATTAAGATGTCAGTCTGAGGGAGGCAGATGTGTTAAGGGATAAAGTTGAAGAATAAATTGGATTCAGGCTCTCTGTGGCCTCATAAGCCATATTTAAGGGTCTCCTTGTCCCTGAAAATCATGCTTACACTTTGTCATTACTTTTCATTTTCTTTTTCTAAAAAGGCTTCAGCTTTCATTTCAGTCAGACTCAAACCTTGTACTTTATAGTTCATCCCAAGTTCTTCCCTACCCAAGAAAAACAATTTTTTCTCTGAAAACATGACTTATTATCTCTGATATTTATTTGCTAAGTGATTCTATATTTTTGTCTCACTATTTTGTTAACTTTATTACTATATATTTTTCATCACTCTGTGTATAGCTTGTCAGTCATGGATGGTAAATACATACTAATTAATAGATCAGTATTTGAAATTTAATAATGGAACTATATTTTGAACCAATAAAAATAGAGCAGAATTATGTGAATGAATTAGGGTCTTACCTATGGATCAACAATTCAAAAGATCTTAAAAATCTTTTGCAGGGATTAAAAGAAAAATCAGGAGTGAATTAGTTTCAGAGAATTCGTTTCAGACAAAAATAATATGGTGAAAATGAAGCTTAGATTGAATATTTGAAATTTAGAAATTTGGGAATATTTGCTTAAACCTACAGAATTTAATAGAAATCATATTCCTGCGTTTTCAGCATGGTTGAGATATAATACATTATGACTTGCAGATTTAATGCATCATGGATTTAACTTTAATAGTGATAAAACGTAGCCATGATATTGGAGAGAATATTTTTTGACACGTTCTTGTCTTAAGAACCAACCAAAATTATGTGTAATGTAAATGCAGTAGTTCTATTTTTTTAAGATTTTATTTATTTTTAGACAGAGGGGAAGGAAGGTGGGGAGAGAGAGAGAGAGAGAGAAAAACATCAATGTGTGGTTGCCTCTCACATGTCCCCCTACTGGGGACCTGGCCTGCAACCCAGGCATGTGCCCTGCCTGGGAATTGAACCTGTGACCCTTTGGTTTGGAGGCGGTGCTAAATCCACTGAACCACACCAGCCAGGGCTGAATGCAGTACTTTTAAATTGCTTAGTTATAACTTCTGGTTAAAACGTTGTGTTTTTCACCTACATGAAACACGTTATCCCTAGTGTTGAATGTTCAAACAAAAAAATTCTAAATTATTCAGAATTTGTATTGTATGAAACTAAGGGAGGCTTAAATTTTTTTAGAGTAGATTTTTTTAAATGTAGTTTAAGATTATTGGAAAAGATTTATGAACAACGTAAAAACAAAAGAAGAAATAAGTGCATTCATGTGTCTTAACTGTCTGCTGGGACTTTCAAGAAATAGGAATCCAGCAGTGTGTCAAAACTGAGTATTAACATAGGTAACATATTTGTGGGGCTAAAAAACTATGTGATGTTTAAGAGGTCAGTTAAAGTCAAAAGATGGAAAACAGACACACAGTGCAGAAAAAAAGAAAAATAAGTATATTTTTTTCTAGACAAGGCCTTTCCCCAGAATTTTGTTTCTATTCAAGTTCCTAAGGAATAAGGTTTTTCAACCATGTGTAAAATACACAAAAGGGAGTACAGAAGATAATTATGTTTATGACAACTAGAACTGATTGTACTTCTTAGTGGAAACAAATTTGGTGTCTGAGGTGAGTAAAAGAGGCTTTGTGATAATGATAAATAAATTGTAGTAATCATCATAATAATTTCATTACCTTTACTTCTTTCTGAAATCATGTTGTATATCTTTTATCTCTAAATTCTTCTCCTGCCCTTTCAGAGGCTCTCCCTACAGAGAATCTCCTTTGGGTCATTTTGAAAGCTATGGAGGGACCCCCTTTTTCCAAGCTCAGAAGATGTTTGTAGATGTACCTGAAAACACAGTGATACTGGATGAGATGACCCTCCGGCACATGGTCCAGGATTGTACTGCTGTAAAAACTCAGTTACTCAAACTGAAACGTCTGCTGCATCAGGTGAGAACATAATGAACATTTTTCGGCTCTCATACTTTGAGTTTCAAGATGGATTGACATTACTGTAAAAAAGTTAGTTGGGTTTTAATGTCTATTTAGATTCCTGTAAAAATAATGCTTGTAAATAATACATAATAGAAATTTTTATGGGAGGAAAAAAACATGGTCTCAGTATAGTCCCCAGCATTTATGAGCTGTGTAATACTGGGTAAGCCAATCTCTCTGCTTATGTTTCTTCATTTTTATAGAACCTACATTGTAAGTTTATTATAGTTATAAATTGAGAGATCTAATACCTGAAACATAGTAGGCATTCAGTTATTAGTGACTACTACTATAATTTTAGCTGAGTGGGAAATAAGAAACAACAGTTTTTACTTACATAATCATGTAATTACACTTTTGTTTGAAACCTTCAAATTTAATCTTTCTTAGTCTTATTTTTTATTTGAGAAAATCTAGCCTCATGGCAGTGATGTGACTTGTCAAAAGACACAGGGTAGGCTGATGGTTGAATGTGGCTTCTGATTCAATAGTGCTGTTTTTGTTTCAATATATAACACAGGCAAGGTCAGATGCATAGCAGGAAACAAAAGAATAAAATACTAATTTTAAAATGTGGATATTTTTTTGTTTCGCTTTAAAGCTATATTTGTCTTTTGTAGACTAGCCAAATTTAGCTTAAATTATTGTTGAAAAAGAACATTCTGACTTCCACTCAACTTACTTTCTCATCTTCCTCAGGGTTGTATATTCTAGCTAATTATGAATAGGGACCAAGTTGTAGAATTTATAGTGGTGATTAAAATCAAACTCATGATATATGCTCAGAAGTGAAATATGGCTCTCCTATATCAGTAATGATGACTCATGAAAATATCCTGTTAAAAGTCATGTAAATTGTTTTATATTACTTGGTTATGGATTTTTCTGGACTACTCTTCTCCATTCTTGTAGATTTAAATTTTCTGTGCCAAGACTGGGAACAAGAAAGTGGAGGGTCCTTTTTGGATGTGTGATTCTTGGACTCCTGTCAAGGCAGAAAGGATTTCATGTTTAAAAATATATAAACATAGAACTTACAACTTAGTTTAACTGTAATAGGAGATGGATAAGTTACAGTATTTCTCTGCTTACCTGTTTGGGGAGATTTTCTCATCAGGAGCTTCAGCGTCAAAGGGAAGAAGAGGTAGAAAGAGTGGGAAATAGCTAAAATATGTTCAGTATCTTCTTTGAGTCAATCATTGGGCTAGCTATACCACATACCCTCTTTTTTGTCTGGGTCTGTTGTCCTGAAACATGAAGCTTGATTAAATATCAGCTAATAAGACTAGGCCACCTCTGGTAATGAGAGGAGTAGCATAATTCAGGAGAGAATAGGTGTATAAGTACCATAAGAATAGGAAACTGTTTTTCTGGACACTTTCTGAAAAACAGAATCTCTTAATGGCTTTTTGTCATTATAACTTCTGAAATTTTACATAGTGCACACCGATCAAATTGACTTTTTGTTTATGCAGTGACAGCAAAATTATGAGAAGAAAATTGTGAAATCTCTTTAGGGCATCTTTAAAGTTTCCCAGAATCCTAATAGATGTTAAAAGCTGAATGCATCCAAGATTTCACTTAACTGCCTCTTAATTTTTCCCTTTTACTATTAAAAAATTCTAAAAAGTTTATCGTGATATATATACATGGTTTGAAAATTTTCTTAATGTAAAACACAGTTTTCCTGTCCCTCTGTCCACCTCAGTCAACCTTTTAGCATCTGAACAAGTTACTGTCTGAAAGTTCTTTAGAGCTGTCCTGCATGGACTTTCTTTTGTTATACTCTGGGATTGGATCCCTTTATTTTCTGGATAACATCTTTTTGCTTAGGTTTACTCCCTCATTTTTCTAGAGTATACCCTTAATTTACTTCCTAAAAGAGGCCAAATGAGTGTTAAAATGTTTTACTCACTACATTACTGAAAATCTCTTTTATCTACTCTTATTTCATCGATATTAATAGTTTGGCTGGGATGGAACTGAGTTTTCCCTTAAATCTGAATGTATTGCTTTTCTAGGATCCAGTTTAGCTACTGATAAAAGTTTACTACATTCTGATCCATTTTACATTGTATTTTGCCAGTTTTTAATTTCTCTGGGAGATTCTTTTAATCTTTTATTTCTGACATTATAATCTTTTTCAGGGCATTCTGAAGTTCACAGGGACATGTCGAGATTTGAGTTTCATTGTACTTGTGTTTTCCAATTAATGTATGGGTAATTATTGGACTCTTTGAAGAAACATGTAGTGTGAAATTATGTCATTTCTATGCTTTCTTGTTTTAACCTTTTTTTTTCTGTATCTTTCTGGTATTCTTCATAATCACAAACGAGAACTTCTGAATTGATTCTCAGTCTTTTATTTTTTCTTTCATATTTTCCTTTCTTTGAGTTTGATTATGTTTTCTAATATATTTATTCAACTTCATATTCCAGCTATTTCTGTTGAATTACTTATTTTGTCAATGGTATTCTCAATATCCAAGAACTCTTTATTGCATACCATCCGTATTCATATCATTCAATTCTTGTTTTGTCAGTAACTACATTAAGTAGAATGTTTTTGTTACGTTTTGTTAAGATTTCTTATGTTCCCTGCATTATCTCTCTTTCTAAATGGTTATTTTGTTCATTATATTTATTTTTTGCTCTCTTTCCCTTAGAATCTTTCTTCAAATACATAATAATTTTGCTGCTTATTAATATTTAAGAGTGAGGAACTAAAAAGTTCCTGTGTACAGGAGCTGGATTAAAATCCAGCTGGTTTTATTTTACAGCGATGGATGGATGTTGGTGGATCCTTAGTATCCACACTAAGAGGAGTATTTTTCCTTCTGAGGCTATTGTAGTTTCTCCAAAGGAGAAATGTGATATTTTTGCGTAGAATAGAGATATAAGACTGGGAGTCTTATTGATTGCAATTGATTGCAGACTTCCAATCAATTTCTATATTTTTAACCCTGACAGGTCACGTGCTTACTCTTTTCTGTATTTAACATTTTGACCCTCTTTGGGGGTTTACAGGGCGTATTTTGTCCATATTTTTTATACATACACACCTTAGTATGTTTTCCTCTAGTCCTGCTATAATCTCTAAGCGTGTTTTCAGTCCTGATAAATCACTTACCAAAGTTATATTTTCGAAATATTTCTTTACTCTCATTTTAGTATAGGTTTAAGAGAAAGAGAGGATAAACATACCTCTATTCAAAAACCCTCCCATTTTTAAAATATACAGAAAATTTTATGAAAATTACTTTAGTTGTGCAGATGCTTCCTTTTGAAACTTCACTGGGTCACAGCTCTAAATTTGATCTAATTATTGCACATTGTTAGTATGTCACTGGAAGGGGACCAGGACTGAGGCAGGTCTGCCCCAGGACAGTCTGGAACGTATGGGTTCTTGACTTTGTGAAGGAAAGATTTCACAACATAAGTCCAGGTGATTTTGAGAGTATGTTTATTAAAGTTGGGGACAGTGAAATAAAGGAAGGGCTTAAGATAGAAGAGGCAAGATCACAGGAACAGAAGTGAGCCCAAGCAGAGCTGCCTTGGCCCATTGGAAATGTGAGAAAGAGTTGAGCCTAGGCAAGCTTTCCTTGGCCTTTTAGAAAGAAAGTCACAGAGGCAGATGAAGAGAGAGCCAGCTGGGCTATGTGGACTCAGGAAACAAGTTAGAGAGGCAAAAGGTTTGGGGGGTTAATCTGGGATGAGCTGCTGCAGCCCACTGTTCCCCTGGTTGCAAGTCTCCTGGGAACCTTTAGAGTTAGAAGAAAGACAGCAAAGATATATGCCTGAAGAAGGAAGTGGAGTGGGGGGATGCAGACATGCTGAAAGGGAGAGTCTGCACTGGGTCCTTGGTCTTGAGGGTTTTTATCTGTTTTTTAAAGGCAGGAATTTTAGGGGAGGTCTCAATCAGAATATTCATCAACTTTCCAGGTAAGTTCTATAATACAGGGGTCCCCAACCAGGCCACACAGCAGGATGTGAGCTGCAGGCAAGAAAGTGAAGCTTAACACACATTACTGCCTGCACTCTGCCTCCTGTCTCCCCCGCTCCTCTACAGCCCCTATCTGTGGAAAAATGGTCTTCCACAAAACCTAGTCCCTGGTGCCAAAAAGGCACCAGGGGGCTCCTGCTTTAAAATGCTGATTCATCAGAATGAGTGTATAGAGTCAGGGTCATTCTCTGGTCAGTTTAACCTTCAAAGAATGTCATCAAAGATGGACTGGACCGAGGCAGGTCTGCCACAGCAGTCTGGAATGTGTAAACCATTTGCTCTAACTGTCCTTTGTTAAGGAAGATAAGAATTTGTGATTTATTATCTGGCTGTAAATTGCCACCCAGGGTTTAACTATCTGTCTTAGTTTTCCTCATTCCATTTGTCAAAAAATTCTTCTAGCATCTTACTATATGCCTTAGTTGTGTGCTTGATTTACCAGTAGAGAGGTGGGGTTTTGTACCCATTTGCAAACAAAGGATCTTAAATAAACACTAGCAACCAGTATCGGCTACGTATAACAGATTGGAATTATAGGGAGGAGTGAACCTTATTTCAATAACACATGAAAGTCTTTAAGATATAACTGAATACTAGCTCAGAAAGAAATATGTCTACATGGAAAGAGGTAGTTGCATAATCTTCTATGTTTCCTTACTTTGTTACTCGCTCCTCTAAATGGCGTACCCCAAGGCAGTGATCCTTAAACTTAGACAGAATTCTTTTCCTTGATTGTTTTTATCAAAGTTTAATCAGATTCTTTTCCTTATAAGATTGAATTAAATTTATATATGGAAGCTATAAAGAGAAATGGTTAATGAAAATATTAATAGCATAAAAATAATTTTTTCAGCCTGATTCTTATTGGAAGCAACAGAATTTTATAGAGCTCTTGAGAACTTTAGATTTAACTATATAAAATTTCTATTACCTAGTACTCAGTAAGTGTATTCTAGATTGATTTAAATCAGGCAATTTTCCAAGTACCTTACCTGTTTTAGTTGCCAGTTATCTGTTAATCCAGTGGCATCTCATTTTTATCTTTGTTTTCTTGATTTCCAGGACCCAATCAAGAAGCCCTGCTTGATAAGAGCAAATGAGAAACCACCTTTGCATTTTCCTAGACTTCCCCTTAGTGTCTATTATCAGTTTGAAGGACTTGCCTTTGGAATTAGTCTGGGTTCTCCAGAGAAAAAGAAAAGAGAGACAGAGAGACAGAGAGAGAGGAGTAATTTTGTGTGTATGGAGAGATATATTAAGGAATTGGTTCACATGATTATAGAGGCTGAGAAATCCCAAAATCCTCAGTCGGCAAGCTGAAAACCCAGGACAGCCGGGGGTATAGTTCCAGTCTGAGTCTGAAGGCCTGAGAGCCAGGAGAGCCAGTGGTGTGATTTCCAGTATGAGTTTGAGTCCAAAGGCAGCTGAAGACCAATGTTCCAACTGGAAGACAGACAGAGAGAGAGTGAATTCTCCCTTATTCCACCTTTGCTTCTCTTCAGGCCTTCAGTGGATTGGATGAGGCCCACCTACATTGGGGAAGCATTTTTTAAGTCCACGGAGAGTAGTTTTGGCAGAAGCATTGTGAGTAAGGAGGTAAATCCATATTCAGAGTAAGAGTCTATTTCAGTAAGGACAAAACGCTGCCCTTTCCGTGATAGAAGTAGTAAAGCGTAATTTGCCTGCCACCAGGTACTTGGCTTATCAGCCTTATTGGGGGCTCAGTGGTGATCTCTGTCTGCATCTGGCAGGTTAGTCACTAAGCAATGACTATAACCAGATGGGCCATGTTGCTGATTCCATACATAACCTCTACCCTGCCACCTTTAACTTTTTTGTTCATAAGTCTATTGGACAATGACAGGAGTGGCTAGGGAAAACAGGCTGATTGGTATTCACAGAATGAGTCATCCTATCCAATTGATTAATAAAATCCTCTGTTGAGGTCACTCTTTGATGAGGATTCACATGAAACAAACATCTTCATATTTTTTGCCTATTCAGAGAAATCTATATACATCGCTCTATCCCAAATTTCCTTGTCATCAGTTTTTCAATCATGTTCCTTCTAGGTCCCTGACTATGCAGTCAAACCATTGACCACAGCCATTTTTCCATCAAGCAGAGTGAACTAACTACCAGATGCACTGCTTGAAGTTTTGTCTACTGGAAGGGTTTCCTTTCACTTCTGTTTCTCTGGGTGTCCCAGAAAGATTGTAGTACTGCAGCTATCCATTTTTCCACTTTTGGGTGTTGTCTGTGTATTGTACAGAACCATCTATAAAGTAGAACTGAGTCTTCTTTTCCTCTGTCAGCTGATCATGGGGAACTCCCCATGAGACCATCATGCAGGCTGGGAGAAAGAAAGTGTAGCAGGAGTGGGAAACATGGGCATTTGAACTACTTCATGTAACTTACTTGTTTCCTCAGAGCCTATTTGGGCCCTCTCACCTCTGTACCACTTCGCATTTGATGATGGAATGTTATAGTGCACACCCAACATTATGGCTTTGTGTGTCAGATAATATCCAGTTCATGATGGGCAGCTCAGTACTGGTAACTGGGTGGTGGCCTGCTGTTAAGCATTTAGTCACTAAGACATAGTAGCAGGCCAAGAGCTATGTCTCAAAAGGAGAGTAGTTATCCACAGAGGCAGGCAGGGCTTTTCTCCAAAGGAGCTACACTGACATTCACCTGTAGAGGCCTGCTAAAGCCTCCAAACAGTACCCCTGTACCACTGCCATTTCATGCACCATGGGTGGGATCTGCTGGATCATATGCCCCAAGTGGCAGAACAGCTTGCACAGCAGCCAGGAATTGTTGCAGAGCCTTCTGGACCTTATTCAGAAGTAGTGCTATTCAGGTCACTAGGTGAATGGGCCAGAGTAACACACCAAATGAAGAATATGTTGCCTCTAATATTCAAAGAGGTTGGCATTATTTATCATCTTTGGTGGTAGAAAGATCCAGATGCAACAACTTATCCTTCACCTTAGAAGGGATATCTTGACATACCCATGACTCCCACTCTTTCTACATGACTTCTCTCTCTGCAAACAGTTGTTTATAGTCCTTTTGTGTTCCTGGCAGTAAGGGTAAATTGATGATTGGATAGTGCTACTCACAGTAGCTTGTACATGAAGTGTTTGTTACTAGTCCATTGAGAGTTAAAGTAACACCCATCAGAATAGAAATCAACACATTTCATCCTCCTGCCACAAATTCTTACTACCAAAGACAAAAATTGATACAAACTAAACTGTTAAGTGACTAGTTGATTTATAAAGTCTGGTGTAAGCTTTTTATTGTTTCTTAGACAGGAAACAGTTTGTGGACTAGATCTGATAATACAAATCAAACTGTATAACACTGGTGTAAGATATTCTTACCTGTGAAAGTACTAAAGTAGTACTTTATAAATTACTCTGTGGCTGCAAGAGAAAAACACATAATTATTCACTGGAGCTGTCAAAACTATTACTACCCTAATCCAGAGATTAGCTTTCTTATCACTAATGAATTGGATTAGCCAGATATACATCTTCTCATGCAATACACAGAATTATATATGATATACAAAATTATGTATAATATATTCTAGCCAAGAACATTTATTTTTAATTTCTCATGTCATTACTTACAACTTTATTTTTACAGAAGAAACAGGTGATAGAAGAATAAGAGAGGAAAGAATCAGACGAATTCAGATTGATAAAAATTCTGCAGGAAAAATTGCAACATTTCATTAGCTTGTCAGTAACCTAAAAACTTGGTGCAGGGAGGTGACAGTGTTACATTAAAAGAAATTTAAGGCACAACTAGATGTAATGTGAGATTTTGAATTGGATACTGGTTGGACAGATCAACTAGAAAGGACATTTTGGGGCTATTGTGGAAATTTGAATATGGCCTGTGTATTAGATGAGGTACAAATTTACTGAAATGGAAAGATATAAAGACTGTTGACTAAAAAAAGCAGATTATAAAAACAGTATGTACATTATGATCATCTATCTGTATTTATATATCTATATCTCTAGAAGGATATGCATTAAGGTGTTCATAATGATAAAACCTGGAAGGTGAAAATGTGAAGTCTTTTGTATTAAGTATATATTTTCTAATTTTCTACAATGTATATTTACTTTTGGGGGAAAATAAAAGATTATTGAAAAAGTATGTGTTCTGTACAAAGATCAGTTAATAATTGGATATGGTTAAAACGTTGGGTTTTAGAGAAGAGGTAGGAATGATAGGTACGCTTAGGGTAGAATGTGAGGGGCCTGTGTGCTGCAAAAGGAGCTAGACATTATTCTTTAGGAAATAATAAGCCAGATGAATGACATGGTCAAATTGGCCAAATTGATATTTTAAAATAATTACTTAAAGGGATTTGTGGAAAATGATTGGCAGAGGGATTGGCTTAAGTCATAATATTTAGGAGGTTTTTGCCAACATCCAAGTTTTAGACTAAAGTGGTTAAATTTAATTGCTTGGAAGATGGTTGAATTTTAGTGCTTGCTTGAATGCATATGTCTCACAGAATGGCGCACATAAAACTTACGTAGTGGTCATGCATTGCATACTGGGCATCGTTCTATGTTCTCTAGTATGCCTTATCTCTCAAGTCCTTGAAAAGTAGGTGATACTGACTTTCATAGTTGAAGAAGTTGAAGCTTAGAAAGCTAATTAGTGATGAAATCAGGACATTTTACTCCAGACTCCAAGACCTGCACACAGTGGCATTCTAGAAGACACCTTGGGGGATAGCAGGTAGAGGAGAATATGAAGGCAGCCTCCAGCACTCACCTTACCATCACCCTTCATCCCCTCAGGCAAACCCCGAGCAATGGAATCTTTATTTTATTAAATAAGCCTCTATTTAAAAGTTGCCTTGAACAAAATTCTCATTGCACACAAAATTCAAAAATTATAAACCATCATATTTAGCCTTTTTTTTGTTTTTTGTTGTTCACAGTTCAGAGTTACTTTATAGTTTTAACAGCACTTTCACATGTTATTTTCTTCATCATAGCAACACTTGTGGGGTAGGGAGGACAGCAGTAATCCTATTTTAATAGTCAGAAAAATGAGATTGTAAGATTTTATTGCATTTCTCAAGGTCATCTAGTTGCATACTAATGCAAATTATAGTTTAAACTCAGAACTTTTGAAATATTTTAATTTAATACTTCTCATATTGTATTGCCTAAATTCAGGGAATTTTGAATAAGAATTTTGATCCTGATCTGAAGAATATGGGATATATAGAAAAAGTAATTTTTTAGTGGCTTCTTGTCTTCTTTAATTCTCTACATCCCATTTCAAACATTTGAAGGACAATATGCATATAGAAAAGGGCCCATTTCAAAAATGTCTCAGTGAATTTTTACAAACTGAAAATACGCATGTAGCCAGCACTCAGCAAGAAATGGAACATTTCCAGAACCCTAAAACAGAAGCTCCCAGTCAGTACCTCACATTTCTAATGGTCACTACCAGATTTCTGAAAACATAGATGCATTTACCTGTGTTTGAACTTTGTGTAAATGAAATCATATACACTCATTTATTTTTTAAAATATTTATATTTTTAAAGATTTTATTTATTTTTAGAGAGAGGGGAAAGGAGGGGAAAAAGGGAAACATCAGTATGTTGTTGCCTTTCATGCACCCCCTGCTGGGGACCCTGCGCAAACCAGGCGTGTGCCCTGACTGGGAATCAAACCAGCGACACTTTGTTTTGCAGACCATCACTCAGTCCACTGAGCCACACCAGCCAGGGCTATATACACTCTTTTTTAAATCTGGCTTCTTCTGCTCAACATATTTGTGAGTCATCCATTTTCTGCATTCATTCTCATTGTAGATGTATGTTGTGAATATACCACCATTTCTTTTGTTCTACAGTTGATAGGCATTTAGGCAGTTTTCCAGTTTTTGGTTGTTAGGAATAATGCTGCTACAATATTCTTGTATATGTCTTTTGATGAATATATGTATGCACTTTTGTTGGGTATGTACTTATGAGTCATAAGGTAGGTAGATAATTCAGCTTTGGTAGAAACTGAAAAAGAGTTTTCCAAAGTGATCATGCCCGTTTCCTTCCCTCTAGTTTCTTGGCATTATTTTCCTTGTTTGCTTTTATCATATCATATTCAGCATCTGTTTTTACCTTAGAAAGAAAATGAAAACTGTAACATGGAAAAATGAAAAGAAGATGATGATATCTCTTTCTGACATTTTCTGTGGGATTACAAAATATTTGATCCCTGAAATTCATACCCTGTCTACCTGTTTATGGGATAAAAATAAAGATATAATGGCATTTTAAGAACTATCAAGTATGATATACAAATGTTTTGTTTTATTATTTGCTCTTACCTCCATTGTTGAGATAAAACCAGTAATTTTTCCCTCATTTAATTCTGTGTGAGTGTGCACATGCACACACGCGTGTGCGTAGTGGATAGTGGGAAGCAGCAGCAGCATTCTGCGTGAGTGCAGTAAGAGGTAAGGAGCTACTGAATGACTGCCACTTGGTGGCAGAGAACCACAGAAAAGCCAAGGAACTCATGCTTCTATATCCCTAGACTTTTCTCATCACTCCTGGGAAAAAGGAGTTTATCAAATACGCATATAAAGAGCATATACAACATACAGGTACAATTTAATGAATAAAATGAAACAGATTTGTACTCACCACCCAGGTTAAAAAATGAGACATTAAGGAGCTCCTTTTTGTTCCTCCTGGTTGCAGCACCTTCCCTTACCAGATTCTAGCATTTCCTTTTTTTTTCTGTTAATTTTTAACAGTCTCTGTATCCCTATGAATACTCGTTTTCCCTTTTTTAGAATTTTATATAAATGAAATTACATCATAAGTATTTCTTTGTGAAGATTCTTTTCATCCAGCATTTTCTTTAAGGTTTATTCATATTTTTATATTTAGTTCTACTTCATTAATTTTCATTTCTGTATTTTTCTGCTCTATGAACAAATAATAATTTACTTGTCCAATTTATTCTTGATGTCTACTTTGTTTCCTTCCAATTTTTTAAAGTAATATTGATGTGAACATTTTCCTGGTACACATATGCAAAGATTCTTCTGCTGTAACTAACCAGGAGTGGAATTTCTGGATCATGGGTCATGGTAATATTCTACTATATCAATACCACACTATTTTCAAAAACTGTTTAATGTGTTTCACTCTTCTGAGTTAGTAGCTACTATTGTCCATTGTTCCACATCTGTGCAACACTTGGTATTACCCAACTTCTTAATTTTTGTCATGTTACCGGAGTATAGTGACAGTTAATTGCGGCTATATTTTGCATTTCCCTGATTAATCGTACACCTGAGTTTCTATGTATATTTATGAAATGTCTGTTACCTAGTCATATCTTTTGTTCATGTGCGCACACACATGTGTGTGTTTCTGTTTGTATGATTTATAGGGTGTTGTTTTTTTTTTTATATTCCAGATGTAAGTATTTTGTTGGTTATGTGTGTTGCAAATATCTTCTTTCCTTCTGTGGCCTGCATTTTTACTCTATGGTATCCTTTGATGAACAGAAGTTCATCATATAATGTAGTTGAATTTATCAGACTTTTTCATTGTGGTTTGTGCTATTAGAAATCCTTGTTTAATATATCCTACTTTGTCTCTTAGGTCATAAAAGTAATTTGTTCTTTTCTAAAAAATTAAGAGTTTTGACCTTTACAATTAAATTACAAATACCTAAGAATTGATTTTGGTGTATATAAGATGTGAAGTAGAGATCCACTCTCATTTTTCATAAGGCTCAACAAAATGATTATAACATTTTATGAAAAAGCAAAAGACTAAGAATAGTTAAGATACTTTAGAAGAAGAGCAAGGTAGGGAACGATGGTGATGTATTATCACATCTCATAAAAGCAACAGTTATATAACTTAGCAGTGGGGTAGTGTCACATAAATGAACATCTGTTTTTATTAAAATGCAGGCATTGCATATGAGAGGAGAAAAAATGGACTTTTAATACTTGTAGTACTAAACTGACTGCTTATTCATATGGAAAAAAACTCTTGAGATGTTAATGGGAATAGCACTGAATCTATAGAACAATTTCAGGAAGAAGTAACATCTTGGAATATTTAGACTTAGTATCCAAAAGCATGATATATAGGTCCATTGATTTAGTTTAAATTTTTTCAATAAAATTTTATACTTTTTTCCTTAAAAATATTATACAATTTTTTCAGTGTATTTCTAGCACTTAAAATTTTTGTAGCTGTTTTAAGTGCTGCCATTTTCTAATGGAATGTTGCTGGTATACAGAAATACAGTAGACATGGATTTATTGAGTTTGTATCCAGCAATCTTGATACAACCATTATTAATTCTAATAACATCATTAGATTTATTTGAATTTTTGAAATTTAGACAAGCACATGATCTGCAGTAATGACAGTTATGTTTTTCCTTTCCAATGTTTGTATTTTTCCTTGCCTTACACACTGGCTAGGAACTCCAGTTTAATACTGGATTGTTTGTATCTTGCTCCTGAACTTAACAGGAGTGTTTTCCATGACTGACCGTTACGTGTGATAGCTACTATACCTTTTTTGTGGATACCCTTTGTGAGATGAAGGAAAATTGTTTTTTATTTTATTTTTTAAATATAAAACATTGTGAAACATTTTCATTCTTACAAAAACATTGCAAGTACTTTCTTAAAGTTTCATGAAATTTTTTCCCTGAACCACATGAGAGTAAGTTGACTGCAGAAACACATCACCCCCAAATGTATTTCCTGTTAATAAAGATTTTTCTCTTATATAACCACTATACTGTCATCAAAATTAGGAAATCAACATAGATACATGATTACTGTCTAATCCTCAGAGCCTGTTCAGGCTTTACCATTTGTCCTGGTAATATGCTTATAGCAGAAATATCCAGTTCAGAACAACACATCGCTTTTAGTTGTTACGTCTCTGCAGTTTGCTTCAAACTGTAGTGCTTCCTCAGTTTTTAATATTTATTTATAATATTTTTTAATATTATAGGCCAGTTATTCTACAGAATGCTCCTCAATCTGGGTTTGTATTATGTGGACAAATTATTGTATTCAGGTTATGCACCTTCAACAAGAATGTCACAGAAGCAATGCTAAGTTGTTCTTATTACATTCTGTCAGGAGGCACATTTTGGTTTGTCCCAATGGTGCTTTTAGGTTTGATCACTTGATAAAGATTTTGTCTGCTTAGCTTTCTTAACTGTGAAATTACTCTTTTCCTCTTTATAATTAGTATTTTGTAGAGAGGAATTTTGAAACCAGATAAATATCCTATTCCTGCCCTAGCTGGGGTGGTACAGTTGGTTGGAGCATTGTCCCATGAACCAAAGGATTGTGGGTTCTATTCTCAGGCACATTCCTAGGTTGTGGGTTTGGTCCCCTATCATGGTGTATGTGGGGTGGGGGCAGGGTGGCAGTGGCCAATTGATGTTTCTCTCTCATATAGATGTTTCTCACCCTCTCTCCTGTCCTCCTCTCTTTCAAATCAATGGGTGAGGAATAATAATAATAATAATAATAATAATAATAATAATAAATAAAATTTAAAAAATAAAAATAAATTTCATTGTCAGACTTTCAATTTATTCAATGATTTATTTATATTATGTACTTGTAGTTTCTTATTTTTTGCAGTTATAATTTGGGAATATAATTTATTTTGATGCTCAGGATGTTCAAAATTGGGCATCTGAAAACTCTTTCAGGTTAGCTTCTATGTTTTTGACTTGTACCCATCATTCTTTGAGTAGTTGTTCCCTTTTTGGGAATATAAAATGTCTCAGACTTATTTAGTGTTTTCCCTATTCAGACCTGGAAACAGCCATTTTTTTCAAGGAGCTCAGTAGAGAATGGTATTTAGAAGTCAAGACCTGGGCGTTCATTGTGCTTATTGCTATTCGGGTGCCCTTAAGCTCTTTTAAGACATGTATGTGTGCATTTGTGAGCATTTGTATGCATACTGTGACTATATTTCTCTATATGTCTGTATATGTTAAAAACTGTTCATACTAAAACCTTTAGTTCCAGTCTAAATATAGCATTTCTCCTTTTTCATATTTGTAACTCCCTTCTCCAACAGTGAGAAAATTGTTTTCTATTTACCTTAATATATTTACTCATTTGATCAATCCTTCCTGGTGTAACAAATATCTTACCCACCCTGTATCTCCTCTCTGTGTAGTTGCCCTCCTCATCCCACTAATATTCTGAATCCACATGCATGATTGCTTCCCATCCTCTGTATATACCTTCTTTAACCTACTTGGGCTCTGACACCCCACTCCAGTCTTCCTTTCCCTATGGATGTGTCCTCACTATGGTTGGGCTTGATAACTCATCCTAGTTGATGCCCACACATGAATACCCTCATTCTACTTGGGTCTTACACCTGGCACTGGCTCTCTTCCTATTTAGATTCCCTCTTTATGTGACATGAGCTCTGGTAATCCTCTCTGGGCCGTCCCGTGTGTGGATGCCCACATTACTCTTCTTGGGCTCTGACAGTCAACATCAGGCCTTCCATATGTGCCCTCATTCTGCTCAGGTTTGATTCTGGTATAAAATTGTTCGCCCATCCTTTCTATGGTAATCCTTTTAACTGGAGCTCTGACAGGCCTCCTGCAGGGACATATTCCTCAACCTACTTAGACTCTGAAACCCCATGGTAGGCTATTTTCTGGGGGGTGGAGACCTATCTTGCTCTGTCTCACCTAATGGCTTGTTCAACAAGTGAAAGGGAAGAGAAGAGGAAGAAAAACCAAATTAAAAAAAAATTACTGACTTTATTAAGATAGAATTCACATTCAAAGGTAGTGTACCCATTTTTAAGTGTACAGTTTGAGTTTTGATGAGTATATACAGTTGTGTAACCACCACCACCACCACCACCACAATCAATATATTGAATTTTTCCATAGCTTCAAAAATTCTCTCATGTCTCTGCAGTATTAAACCTGGTCCAGACATCTGTTTTTCTTCTTTCTGTGACTGAAGTTTTATTTTTTCTAGAATGTTATCTAAATTGGACCATCTAATGCGTACTCTTTGTTTCTGGATTTTTTCACTCACCATAATTATTTTCATATTTATCTGTTTTGTGTGTGTCAGTAGTTTGTTCCTTTCTGTCGTGGAATAGCATTCCATTGTACATATATCTACCACAATTATATTTTTATCCATTTACTTGATGGATATTTGGGCTGTTTTTAGTTGTGGGATAATTGGATAATACTGAATCTCTAGATATCAATGTTGAAAGTTCATAAGAATATATGTAATTTCAAAAAATTAGAATTTGAATTTAATCCAGTTCTTTCACTTGTTTGCTGTGTGATCTTGGACAAATTACTTAAACTCCCTTTGCCTAAATTTTTTTAATAAAAGATATAGAGACTGTGTAGCTCCTACCTCAGGACCGTTGTGAAGAACACATGCAGAAATTCAGATAAAGAACTGAGCATAGTGTCTGGTGCATACACAGCAATTAATAATAATATTAGCTGCTATTTTACTAACAATAATAACAACAACAATGATAAAAATGTGAAGCGTTTTTAATTGCTTTCATTGCTCACAATTTTATGTAACTTCCCGAAAGCTAATTTCGTTTACTTTAATATTCATTTTGTTATTCCATCATCATACTTTATTAAGCACTTGTTGAGTACCAAGGATTATAATAGTAATGACAATTTTTAAAAAGACACAATTTCTTTCCTGTACCTGATATGTTCTTAAAACTACACATTATTACTGGTTAGTGGGTTTTGAAATAAATTTTGTCCATCTTACCTATAATTTTTTCCTAATAAAGTAGAATGGTATAGAAACTATCAGGGGACATCACATGTAATAAAGGCAGGTACTGTTTTGTGGAACTTGTTTTTAATATGATATCTATATTTATCCATCCATCCTTATTTAGATATAAGCACACACACAAGCACACGTTTATATATGTGTGTGCATGTATATATGTGTGTGTGTGCACACATGCGTGCTTGGTTGTGATATAAAATGTAGTTCTTATTGTGAGTCATGGTTCCCCCCCAAAAGAAACTTGTTCTTGTAGATAAAGAGGACCATATTATGGACTCCAAGGATAATAAATCATGGATTTAAATTAGAAATAATCACTGCATCAATAAAATATTAAACTATTGATAAATTTGCTGAGATATGTTTGTAATGTTTTATAAAGAAACCTGCAAAACTTTTTATAAATTATTTAAAGAAAATAAAAATGTTCTGTAGAAAAGCTGAATATTATAAAAATTAATCCATGGACATTAACATAGTAACCAAGACAGCTACCTTATAGTCTAAGAGGACATTCAAGTATTAAACAATAAGAATGATGTCTTACAAAGAGTGAAGATAAGATACCATCTGAATATATGATTGGAACCTATAGTTCTTCCCAGTACTATTTCTAGATGTAATACAATTTCAACTTAAGACACAACAACTTTATTTTTAGGATTCATCAATATGACTCCAAAATTATTAACACCAAAAGTAAGGTGTGTATACATTAAAACAAAAAGAAAAGGGAGGCCCTTTAGAACAGGGTATAATATTGCCACAAATAGAAATATAGAGCCATAGAAGAGACTGGAAAACCCAGAAGTACATGCTTAAGTGTCTACTAAAAAACAATTGGACACAGAAGGAATTTAAAGTAAATGTTGAGAAAAACTCAGTAGTTTAGAAGCAATTATTTAGTTTCTTGTTTTATACTATAGTAAATTGAGATGTTTGAAGAGTTGAATTTTTATATGTAGAAATTTTACTAGAGAAAAATTACAACTAATATTTTTAAGTGTCAAAAGAAACTGATAGAAAAGAATATCCTGATTCAGATATGTACAAATTAAATACGTATATTAGTTTTTACAAACAAAATTTGTAAATAATATTTGCTCATACAGGGTCCAGCACAAGTAATGCCTGCTTCAGTGTGGTTGGTAGGGTAATAAGATGGGTGTAATAATTAATAGTTTTAATTTGAACATTTCACCTAAAACGTCATGTGGTGTACTTGAGTGTTATATTGTTATGTTACAGAATTACATGCTTATGATTTTGTAATAAAAAATGGGCATTATTTGTGCTAGACCCTGTGTTACAGGTTTATGCTTATATAACAGTGTTCTAGTCAATTGGAACATGTGTTAGATTTTTCTGTTTTAAAAATGTCTTTGTCCCAAACTCTGTTAGGATCATGCTATCTCTGAAGTATTCATTTAAAATCAGGCTATGTAAGTCTGAGTTTTTTAAAGCCTCTCAAATGTAGTTTGAATCATTAGATCTTACTCTCATAGGTGAGTTGTACAGCATTGCTTAAAAATTATTCCTAGTGAACGTTCTAGAGTCTGTGTGATATGATACTGTTTTTCACCCCTGTACTGTTGTTTTTGAAAAAGTGACTTTTTGAAAAGAAAATGAAAAAATCAATCTCTCCCCTTCCTCTAATCCCTTTCCTAAAATGCTTAATATGAATGTGTTTTACACTCTAACACATTATCCTCTTGAAACACAAGGGAGCTTTGTTGACATCACTGATGATACTTGTCAGCAGAGGTTGGTCAGCACTGCCAAATTTTTTTTTGTTTGTCATTTCAAGTATCCATGTCCATTGCAGCTGCTCTGGAACTCATAGGAAAATCCCAGTTTTTAGAAACTCCTGGAAGAACCACATGGGTAAGATGGAGTTTGTTATAGGGTTTTCCAGCAGGTTAATATATATTGAAGAGTTACATTATTAGAACAAAAGTGTAGTTATATGCTGTATCAAAAAAGTGGAAGATGGCTTTCTGACAGTAGTCCCCTAATGCTCTCAAGAACAGAGGAAGGTTTATCTTTCTTTTTGAATCCTTAATAAAATGCTGTGACAGAAGAGTTAATTAACTTAAGGTTAACTGCATTCAGAGTTCAGAAATCCTAACTAGAACTTACCGAAACTGCTGAGGCTCTTCATTCAGTAATACCCAGAATACTTGGACAATCAGATAACTGTGAATTACTCATATTTTGTGCGGTGATGTGTTTATTTTTGCATTTATTATTGCAAAGTGCTTAAAACAAACAATGCCTGCCAGTGGTCAATAAATGTTAACTTCTTAGCATGAACATTGCATACATGATTCTTATTCAGGCTTTTTTTTTAAATTAGGTTTTCTGTTCATTTTAAGGGTTGTACCCCCACCCCCCACCCCGCCATATTGCTTAAAGAGGCTTTTCCCAATCTGTTTTCTAATTTTGGCTTGGACACTTTTCATGTTAGTCAAGGTTTAATAGACAATACTGCCATTGATTAGTGTCAAGGAGGGTAGCTAATGTTCTTAATTGATTCATTTAGAGAGTATATCCATGATCTTTAAACTCTTGTGCTTTGATGGAAATAATAGCTTTTTTCCTATTTGATCTCCTAGGCCTAGACTGCTAGACTGTTTAAAAAAAAATTTTTGAAGCAGTTTTTTTTTTTTGAGGCATAGCAATAACTTAAACATTAATAACCCCCAATTATCTTTGTTTATATTATAAATTTATTTTATTTAGAATATTATTTTTCAGTTTAAAAAATGTTGGTTTAGTATATGGGGCTTTCACTTTTAATTGATTTCTAATCTTAGTACAATAATAATAAAGAATAATATCTATGTGATATAAATTCTTTGCAATGTGTTGATATTTTCTTTGTGTTCTAAAGCAGAGCAAAGGAAAAACAACAAAAACATTTCCTTACAGGACCGCACAATAAATACTGTAGCCTTTTCAGAGAGGAGGCAAAATTGAACTTTTTTGTAGCTATTTATAAAATCATTAAAAATGCAAAAATCAGTCTTAGTTCATGGACTGTAATTAAAATAGGCAGCTGGCTGAATTTGTCCAATGAACCATAGTTTGTTAACCTCTTCTGGCTCAGAGCATGGTCAGTTTTTGTGACTGCTCTGTGTTTGTTTGAATAAAATTTGTATTATCTATATGTCTGGTAGTAGTATGTCTATTAAGCTTTTTAATTGTGTTGTATATATCTTATTTATTTTTATGAAATTACTGTCTTTGATCTATGAGTTTCTGAGAATAGTTCATTTCTTGCTATAATTATGGATTGTTTTCATTTCTGTTTTCACTGCTCTGAGTTTTTGTTTTAGTGTCTTCAGGCTGTTTAATTAGAACACTAATCCTCTTATCTACGGTTTCACTTTCCTCAGTTTACTACCTGTGGTCAGTTGTGGTCCAAAAAATATTAAATGGAAAATTCCAGTTATGTCAAGAGAGAGAAAACGCATTCACATAATTTTTATTACAATATGTTATAATTATTTTTGTCATTTTATTATTATTTAACAACGATTTTATTATTAGTTGTTAAGCACTTACTATACATAATTTATAAATTAAACTTTGTCACAGGTAGCTATAGGAAAGAATAGTGTACAGGGGTGGGCAAAAGTAGGCTTATAGTTATGAGTACTTGAAACAGAGTTTATTCTTTCATTATTATTTATTAATTATTATATTATTTATTATTATTAACTTACTTTTGCCCTCTCCTGTATGTAGGGTTCAGTGCTATCTGTGGTTTCAGACATCCACTGGGGGTCTTAGAACATATTTCCTGCTGATGGCTGGGGACTACTGTATATATTACAGTAAATTTATAAACTTACTGTATACATTTATGTATAAATACCTACATTTTTATGATTGACTCATGATGGTAGATTGTTCTTCCGATCACGAATTAGTGTTTGTTTATCCTTATTTAATTATTTAATTCTGCATTGTCTCTTGTTATAATAATATTGTTATACCAGTTTTATTTTTCTGATTGTCGAGATTTATCTGGAATTTCTCTTTTTGTTTGCTTTAATTATTTTTTAGTCAGTTCTTATATTAGTTTTCTAGGGCCTCCATAACAGACTATCATAAGCTGGGTGGCATCTAACAGAAAATTATTCTCTCACAGTTCTGGAAGCTGGAAATATGAAACTAAGTTGTCATTGGGGCCATGCACTCTGAAGACTCAAGGAAAGGAGTCTTCCTTACCTCTTTAACTTCCAGCAATGGCAGTCTGGGCATTGCTTGACTTGTGTGTAGATGCATTACTCCAATCTCTGCCTCCATCTTCCTATGATCTTTGCATGACCTGTGTGTCTGTGTCCAAATTTCTCTCTTATAAGGAGTCCAGTCATGTTGGATGACCTCAATTTGATTACTCTGCAAAGGCCCTATTTCCAAATGAAGTTACGTTCACAAGTTCTGGGTTAGCATGAAATTCTAGGAGGACACTACTCAGCCTAGCGCAGTTCTATTGAGGTATGATTTACATGCAGAAAAACTTAGCCTTTTTATTGTACAGTTCTGTGAGCTTTGACAAATGCATACAATTATGCAACTTTTACAATCACTCTGCCCCCCCGCCCTAAATTATTTTTTGTTCTTTTATAGTTGATCCCTGCACTCACTGCTAACTCCTGGCAACTACTGACCTGTTTTATGCTTCGGTAGTTTTGCCTTTTCAAGACTGTCATAGAGCTTTTTGAGTCTGGCATTTTTCACTCACTATAATTCATTTCAAATTCATTCATGCGGATCCATGTATCAATAATTTGTTTCTGTTATGCCTGAATAGTATTCATTGCATGCATGTACCATAGTTTGTTTATCCATCTGCCAATTGAAGGATAGTTGTGTCACTTTCCAGTGTTTGGCAGTTATACATAAAGCCCTATAAATATTCATGCATGAATTTTCCTGGGTGCATGTTTTCATTTCTCCTTGGGTAAATACCTGGGGCTGGGATTGCCAGGTAGTGTGATCACTACTGTTTTCCAAAGTGGTGATATTATTTATATTCCACTAGTGATTAATGAAAGCTCCAGTTATTCTGTATCATTGCCTGCACTTCACATTGGCAGTATTTTTTAAAAACGTTTCTCCTGGGCATGTAGTATCTTACTGTGGTTTTAATTTGCATTTGCCTAATAACTAATGATATTGAGCCTGTTTTTATATGTTTATTTGCCATTTGTATATCTTTTTTTGGTTAAGTGTCTGTTCTTTAGCCCATTAAAAAATTTACTTTAATATTGATTTTTATTCTTTATGTATTTATATGAGTCCTTTATCAGGTATGTAAACGATGGAACAAATATTTTGAAAGATGAAATTAACTTTTTTGGCAACTATGTACAGTTGAGTTAATGAGGTTGGGCTCTAGAGAGGCTGAGTCACTTGGTTGATTTGATATCTTGCCAAAAAACTGCACAAGACGTGATGCATGAGCAGGCGTGTTGTCATGATGAAGCTACCAGTCACCAGTTGCCCATAGCTGCGGACTTCTGAATCATCCGAATAGTTTCCATGGAGGAATGTTCAAGCTTAACACAAAGTCTGATACAGATTCATTGCTCTACTTGCTCAGTCATTTTGAATGCAGTGGCCACATAATAGTACATTTGCTCACTGAACGGCCTCTGCTGCCCCCACTGACTAGTACAGTGAAGTCATCATTGTTCACGCATGGGCATTCCAGTCCAGCCTCCTTGGCTGCCAGGTTACATTGATGTCACACAAACCATCCTCTTTATGTTAACAATGGCTGGACTTTTTCTAGACAGACCTCGTATTTTGCTAGGTTTGTACCTAAATATATATTTTTTAATTTTTTTAAAGATATTATTTATTTATTTTTAGAGAAGAAGAGAGGGAGAAAGAGAAACATCAGTGTGGGGTTGCCTCTTGCACGCCCCCTATTGGAATCTGGCACGCAACCCAGGCATGTGCCCTGCCTGGGAATTGAGCCAGCAACCATTTGTTTTACAGGCCAGTGCTCAATCCACTGAGCCACACCAGCCAGGGCTAATTTTAGATTTTGATTTTTCTTGGTTTTGTTTGTTTATAGTTTTGTGGAATTAAGGTTTGTTGCAACCTTCTTTTAATTTCAATTTTCAGCAGCATTTTGCCATATAAATAGTAGATTTTTGTATATTCACCTTGTATCTTGTGACTTGGCTAAATCATGTATTAATTATAGTAATATTATTGTAGATACTTTAGGATTTTTTACAACAAAAATTAAACTGCCTGGAGATAGTTTTCTTTCTTCCTTTCCTGTTTGTCCATCTTTTTTAATTTCTAGGCCTCACCTGCTTTATGGCAGTGAGTTAGAAACTCTAGTACAATAGTGAATAGGAACAACTTGCTCCTAGTTTTAGGGGTAAAACCTTGTCTTTTACTGTTAAATATGATGTTAATTGTAGGGTATTTTAGAAGGACTTCATCAGGTTGAACAGGTTCCCTTCTATTCCTACTTGCTGAGTTTTTATCATGAGATGTTGAAATTTTTCCGTAACTTTATCTGACTCTGTTAGGATAATCACATCTATCATTCATCTCTTAATATGGTAAATTATGTTATTTTTTGACTATTCAGCCTGCTTTGCATTCCCAGCATCAACTCCACTTGTTCATGCTTTTTCTTTTTTTTGTATATTGTTGAATTTGGTTCACAGATATTTTTGTTAATGACTTTTTTGTCTTTGTTCATGAGAGATACTGATCTATAGTCTTGTTATACTGAGGTAAATGCTGGCCTTATTCATTGATTTGAGTAATTTCATAATTAATTTGATTTCCCTAAGATTATGTATAATTGATATTATTCCTTTAAATTTTGGAAGAATTTGCCAAGAAATGTCTGGCCTTCATTTTTTTTTTAATGGAAGCTTTAAACTATAAATTATTTTTACTAATCATAGATCTACTCTGTTTCATTTTAGGTGAGTTTAGATAGTTTGTGGTTTTTGAATAATTTCTTCATTTCGTATAAGTTGTCAAATTTGTATGTTTAGAGTCACTCATAGTATTATTGCTTTTCTTGCCTTTAATGCCTGAGATATCTGTATTGATATCCCTGCTTTCATTCCTGATTTGTGTCTTCTGTGTCCTGGTAAGTGCCTGATTTGCGCCTTCTGTCTTTTGTGCTTTGGCAGTTTTGCTACAGGCTTTGCAGTTGTCAGAGTACCTGTTTTTGGTTTTATTGATTTCTCTCTATTTCTTGATTTTCAATTTCATTAAATTCTGCTCTTTATCATTTTCTTTCTGCTTATTCTGGATTTATTTTGCTACAGTTATGATTTAACACTTTTTTATTAAACATCTCATACAGTAATTTTCTCTCTGAACACTGTTTTAGTTGCATTCTACAAATTTTGATATGTAGTGTCTTCATTTTCCTTCAATTCAAAATATTTTTTTTGTTTACCTTGAGACTACTTCTTTAAACCTGGGATGATTTAGAAGTTTCTAGTTTACTCTCCAAGTGTTCGAATATTCTTGTTGTTGATTTTAGTTGAATGCCCTCATGTTCAGAGAGCATACTTTGTCTATTTTCTGTTCTTTTAAATTGAGCGTCTTGAATAAGATGGTTTATGTCTTTCACCCAACTTGAGGTTTGTTTATCCGTTATTTCTTTAAATTTATTTTTCTTAGCAAGCTCTGTTTTTTGGGGGTTTGTTTGATTGTTTGTGGGATTCCCCCCCCCCCAACCTTTATTTCTCTTCATTGTTCAGATTGGATGACTTCTGTTGTTCTGCCTCCAGGTTCACTCTGTCATCTCAAATTCTGGTATTTAGTCAATGTAGTGTATTTTAAAATTTTGGTTATAAAATCTTACCAGTTCTAAAATTTCCATTTGTTCTCACTTTATGTGCTGTTTCTTTGCTGAGACTTTCTCTTTTCATTCCCTTCAAGAGTTTGCCCTTACTTTTGGAGAATTTTTATAACTCTATTAAAATCTTTTACGAATTAATTCTAATTCTTGTGTTATTTTGGCATTGATGTCTGTTGATTGTTTTTTCCTGTATGAGTTATTTCTTTGTATGTTAGTAATTTTGGGTCTTGTTTAAATGCTGTGGAGAATATTGATTTTTTTTTTTTTTTTAATGCAGGCAAACAGTCTGGTTGGGTTGAGGCTACAAGTTCCAATTAGCTACCTTCGGATTGTGGTTTTAACATCAGTTCTGTTTTCAAAGTCTTTGCCATACTCATCAAATCTGTTCTTGAGCGTACACCATTCAGAAGCTAGTTTGGGTCATGAGCAGTGGTCTTAGTTTATTTCTAAGTCTTTGGTATGCTACTTAGAATCAGATCTAAGCAAGTGCTGCTTGAGGGTAACATAGAAATTTACATAGAACTTTCTGGAGACACTTTTCTGAGCTTCTGGTACTTCGTCATCTGCCTGGTGTTAACCTGTATCCCTGAGCTCCCTTTTTTGTTCCTTCACCCTGAAAGCTGATTTTTAAAAAAATTCTAACGCAGGGATATGTTTATTGATTTTAGAGAGAGAGGAAGGGAGAAAGAGAGAGAAACAAACATTGATTGGTTGCCTCCCTATTGCAAACATTGATTGGTTGCCTGCCAGCTGGGGACAGAACCTACAGCCTAGGTATGTGCCCTGACTGGGAATCGAACCTGTGACCTTTTGGTGTATCAGATGACACTCCAACCAACTGAGCCACCTGGCCAGGGTCTGAAAGGTGTTGTTTTATATTCCCTCTTCTCACAACTAATACCCATGTCCAAAGCAAAGTGATATGTGCTTGTGTGTCTCTCATTCCTTGAGGTTCCTGCTTTGCAGCAGGCAGAGAGAGATAGATGTTTGGAAATAAGTCAGATTTTAAAGTCCCTCTTTTCTCAAATATATACTTGTATGTAGACCTGCCAGTGGTTTTATATGTCAAGGCATTTACAGCAGAGGTGAACTTTTTACTGATAGAAGTCTTGTAAAATTTTTCTTAAAAAAAAAACAAACATTTTTAAGGTAGTGTTCTGAGAACATTTGTTGTTCATTATGTCATTGCCTCCCCTCTCAAGTCAAATTTTGAATGTCCATTTGACATCTCCAATAAAAATGTAATTTATCTATGTTAGGAATTTGGCAAATACTTATTCTTCACTGTCAATCAGTACTGCGTATTGAACTTTTCTGTATGCACATTCCTAGGCCCCATCCCTAGAGATTCTGATTTAGTAGATATACAGAACAATACATAAAGAAGAAAATTACCTACATGCTTATGTCTCCTCTTTTAGCACTCTTGTTTCAATGCAAGATATTTCCATGGTCTGGGGGATTTCCTTGAGGAGAAATATGCCTGAGAAAGATTGCAACGGTGTTCCCCCTTGAAGGTTATTAACTCAGTGGGTTTCCTGAGGCAGCTAGGTACCATCTGAACAAACAAGGTGCCTAACTGGAGTTGTACTGATTTGGTTAGTAGCTCAGTTCATCATCACCCAGGTATTGATATATTCTTTGCTGGTTCATCTTTCTTGTGGTTGTCTGTGAATCATTGAATCTGCCATTTCTTAGCTGGTTATTCCCAAACCAGTTTGTCAAGGGATAGGACTTAATATTGTCTTATCATTTTCTTTATTGTGTTTAAGAACAAAAAGTTTAATTTTTTAAACATTCTTTTATTGAGGTGTAGCATATATACAGTAAACTGTGTAATGTGTACAAATCTTAAGTATGCAGCTTGAACTTTGCTGTGTATGTACTCTTGTAACCACCACATAGTCAAGACATAGAACATCCCAGCATTCTAGTGAATCACTTAATGCTCCTTCCACATCAGTAACCACTTCCCTCTGAGTCAATCACTGTTTTTCTGATTTCTAACACTGTAAATTTGTTTTTGCCTGGTCTTAGACATAATGTAAGATGCAAAATACATACTCATGTGTCTAGAACTTTTAATCAAATGATTTTTGTGTCCAGGCCTTGCTGCATTACTTAATAATACTGTTTCTGTCTCCTTTATACTCCAAACACCACAGCTAAACCAAAGCAGATTTGACTTTTATTTGATATTTTTTACAGATGAGAGAATCTTAAAATTCTTTAGAAAATTTCTCATATTTCTTTTCCCACTCTAAAAGTTTCATTGGCTTCCTGCTTCACCCACTCCTATAGTATGTTATTTATTGCCACAAATTTTTTTGCCCTAGCTCTCTTTTTTCCTCTGCCACATTTCCTTCTATAAGTGGATAGGTGAAAGGGAGCTTTCTAAAATCTTTTATTTTCTGTTTGCCATACTAGCACTTTTCTATCTCCCATGCTAGTCTGGGGTGAATTCAAGTTGAGTTGAATGCCTGCATTTATTGTATTAATCTCATATTTTCCTTCGGTTCTTTCTGACAGCATGATGGAAGTGGTTCATTGCATGATATCCAGCTATCCTTGCCATCTAGTCCAGAACCAGAAGATGGTGATCAGATATGTAAGGTATGAGTCAGTAGTCATGTTGAATGTTTCAAAATTCTTTTTATTACCAAAATTGTAAAGCAGCAAGAATGAAAATATTTAATAATAAATGTTTTAAAACCTTTAGCTTTGCTGCCTTGAATTTAAACAGGTTTGCTTTTACTTTTGCTACGTTATTAAGTTAAAGTGATATCTCTGTGGGGCTTTAATTTGAATTTGTTTTATCAGTTGGATAATCATTTGCCCCTGTGTTACTACTGGCACAGGATACTTTGTATTTTAAATATCATTAAATTTATTAAAATTATTTTTTATAATTATGAATAATAGTTTTAAAAATGACTACCAGTAAAAATTAAAATGGTTACTAGGTACCTCTTATATATCATCATATCACAATATTGAAGAACTATACTGAAAAAGAGGTTAATTTATCTTTTTGTCCCCATTTAAAAATATAATTATTCAGGGATGTTTTAGGGAAAGTAGTTTTTTTAAAAAAATAATTCTTATCTTTAGGTCTATTTGTAGTTAAGAAAGCTTTTTCTTTTGCAGCTTTCTTTTTCTGTCCTCACATGAGGACATGTTCATTTATTTTAGAAAGAGGGGAAGGGAGGAAGAAAAAGAAGAAGAGACATAAATTGGTTGCTTTTTGTACGCATGCCCCAACCAGGGATTGTACCTGCATACCTTAGGCATGTTCCCTGTCCAGGAATCGAACCCCTGACCTTTTGGTTTGCGAGATGATGTCCAACCAACTGAGCCACACTAGCCAGGGCTCTTTTGCACCTATTTTTGAAGCATATTTATTTCTTAAGTGCACACAAGTATTCTTTATTTTAAAGTCTTGATTATAAAATTTTTGCTCTTACATTTTATTTTCAGGATATGCTAGTCAGTGTTTGTTAGTCATCTGTGTTAACAACCAACCTTGAAATATTGGCACCTTAAAATAAGAAAAGTTTACTTCTCACTTATTATTTTTTTAAAGTGTTACATAGTGGCTATAGATCAACTGGGACTCTGTTTCCTTTATTCTGGAATTCAGGTTGAAGGATCAACCCCTACCTGTCCTGGGACATAGTGTTTCTGTACCCAAGGAAGAAGAGCATTGGCAGAATCACATTTGATTCTGCTTGGATGTAGCCTATGTTATTTCCACAAAAAACCAAGTGACCAAGCCTGCTATTAGTGGTCAGAGAAGCATAATTTTCTCACAGGATGTGGAGTGACTTACTGGGAACACGATTGTATATAAAACAATCAAAATCTAAAGAATATAGGAGAGCAGTAACATCTGATTATCTAATCATAGATTTCAACATGTGACCTACCTGCCCTTGCACACATTTCTTCCCATCTCTACACTTCTATCATATTGTGAATATAATAATATTCTAAATCAGTGAGTCTGTAGCAGATTTTTTTTTTTTTTTAATATAAAAGACTTTTAGCCCTGGCTAGTGTGGCTCAGTGGTTTGAGTGCCAGCCTGTGAATCAGAAGGTCACTGGTTTGATTCCCAGTCAGGGTACATGTCTGGGTTGCAGGCCAGGTCCCCAGTTGGGGAAGTGTGAGAGACAGCCAATTGATATTATCTTCCATATTTCTCTCCCTCTCTTTTTCACTGCCTTCCCCTGTCTCTAAAAGTAAATAAATAAAATCTTAAAAAAAAAAGACTTGTACATGCACACAAGTTGCGAACCATTGATTTATGTGATCTCTGATTATCTTGCAAAGTTGACTTTTTCCCTGCAGTCTTTTTTTGTGAAAAGTTTTTTTACATGTAAAGAAATTTTTTTTATTGATTATGATATTACAGTTTTCTCATTTTTTTCTCCCCTTTATCCCCTCTGCCCTGCACCCCATCAAGAAATTTTTTCTAAAGAAAAAAAATTTAATTCCAACATTTTACACCAGTATCATCATTTTTTTCCCACTGTTTCTTTCTTATTTGTCTAAATAATATTACATGATAGACATATCGTTACACACTATTTATTTCTTGTCCCTGCTAGGCAGACTATTCCTACTCTTTCTTCCTTCTTTTTTAATGTAAGATACAATAGCTGATAGTCTCTCTCTCCAGCACACTAGACTTTTACTTCCATCAGCAGATCCCCAGCTGTGTTTCCATCTCATCCAAAATGGTTTAGCAATTCAGTTTCAGATTATGCAAACATGATGACTTGTGTCATTACAAATTTAAGTTAAAATCTCCACTGGACCTGCCATGTTTTATCATCTCAGGACAACTCCCTCTCCCATCCCCCTGATGAACTATTCCAGACAAACTCTCCTCAAACCCCTTCCTCAGCCACTCTTCTCAACTTTTTCAGGTAGCTTTGTGTTCATCAAGCAAGATCTGCTGCTTGCCTTTCTGCCTCCTGACTTACCTGTAGCTATTGTCATTCTCATTCACTTTGTTCCAGCTACAGGGGAAAAATGGCCACAGTGCTGTGTAAGACCACCCATTCTTCTTGTGTTCTTCACTCTATCTTTCACTGCTTTGTCTACTTCTTCTTCTTCCTCAGTTTATAGAGCTCTACATCCTTTCTGTCTTAAATTCAGTAAAAGAAAAATAAACTTTTCGTTGACCCCCCCTTAAGACCCTTTCCAGTAAATGTGGAAACATGGAAAAATGAAAATAGCTACTGATTTTAATGTTGTAGACATTTGGGGTGGCCTTTGTCTTAAAAACTTTTATCCCTTGGTTTTTGTGTCACTTCTTTCTGAAATCCCTTACACCTTTTTTCTCCTATTTCATTTGTAGGTTCCCTCTCTTTTTTAGAACGTAGATTTATATCTTTAGCCCAGTTTCCTTTGAACTTTTTTTGGTCATGATTTCACATATGAAATACTTGATAACGTGTAAGATCTTTCTTTAATACTTGATAATCCAGTTGCCCACTGGACATTTCCCATCCCTAAATACCTTTAATAATGAAAAACTCACAAATATTTATTTTTGGACATATATCTACCTCCTCCTTTATTCTCCAGTTCTTTTATTGACACACTTATTCACCATATCATCCAAGCTAGAAAAATAGGTGTCACTCTTGACTGTACCTCTGTGCTGTTCTCTTACAAGCAGTGAATCATCAGAAGCTCCCAACTTTGATTCTTCTCCGCTTGTTATCACTGTCATGAGTCCAGCTCCTAGTTATCTGGAGTGGTACATCTTAGTAAGAAGTTCCCTAGCCTAGTTTTGTTGTTGTTGTCAAACATAGCTTCCAAAGATCTGTCAAAAACATCTCAAATGCAAATTCATCTGTCACTCCTGGCTTAGGTCATATTTGATACTCATGGTCTTTTATGATCTGGCCATTGCCTGGTTATTAACCACATTGCTCCCCATTACTCAGCACAACCTTTGTACAATGATGCCACTGCTTATTGGTCTCTGAATATGCTGTGCTTGTTGCATCTCTGTATTGTTGTACAATACTTAGAATCTGTTACCCTAAAATCCAAAGCCTGCCACACTTCTGTACCTTCAGAGCTTTTGACTCATCTTTTAAGACTCCCCTGGAGATAACCCATTCCCTGTTGTATTCTCCTTTGCTTATCTTTATGTCTAAAATCCCTAAAGCAGAACTATATAAAATAAGTACTGTATACATGTTGCTTATTAATGTTATTTACTACATTGTAGTTTGATTTCATTTTTGGGTCCTTTACTCCCTCGGTGGCAGAACCTAGCAGTGACCGAATGATAGCTGTATCATATGCCATGAAGTCGCTACATTGTATTTCAGTTGTTCCCTTATAGGACAAGTGTAAATTTGTAAACCTTCAGATAACACGTTGTTTTAAGTTTTCTCATACTTAGGATCATTTCTTTGGTATAGATTCCTAGGAGTGGGCTAACCAAGTCAAAGACTGCAAGTTTTTTTATGATTTCTATATATAACCATACTTTGACTAGAAAGTTCAGTTGTGGTGGTTTATAATGTACTTTTTTTTTGCAGTCTTGTTAATGATATTGAGTATTTCTCCCCCAAACTTAATACCTATAAAATAATACCTTTAATACTTTATATTTCTTCAACAAGTTAAATATCACATTTTGCCAATTATATGTATATTTGTGAGAACTGGCCGTTTGTCTTTGGGAGCCTAGAAAATAATGTTATGTATTTCAGCAGGCTCTTAATATACTTGTCATGTTTCCTTAGGTTTTCACTAGCTGTTAACTTTGATGTTAATTGTATAGCTGCTTTAAGATTTTATGTAATTAAATACACTTATCATTTTTACTAGTTTCATTTGCCACATAGTATAAAACTATATCCTTCATGATCTGCAATCTGTCTTTTTTTAGTCTTGATTAATGAATTTTTAAAATTTCTAAATTGTTTAATTTTACCTGGAATTCTTTTTTATATATATATAATAAATAGTCTTTTCCAATTGCAGTATACACAGCATCATTAAAAAATCTTCTCTCCCCCATTGTTCATTTGCCATGTAAAAGCCTTTGCAAAATGTCTATTTCTGATCTGTTGTTACAGCTGCAAATTTTTTTTTTTTGTTCCCAGCATATCTGAAGGAGATGGCATACTTTGCTCAGTAACAACACATTATAATTACCTGCTTACATATTTTTCTGCCTAGAAAGATGACAGTATTATTCACCTATATATTCTAATTTCCTTGCTTCCACTATTTCCTCAACATATATTTCTGGACAATTGAATAGTAGTAAACAAAATAACTATAGGGTAATCATTCTTTATACTTGGAAATGTAGCTGGATTCCTGCTTAACTTGACAATAGATTTCTGTTTAATACTACTATTAAAGGAATTTCTTATAGATTAAGCTGACAGGGTATTTTCCCTTTGATTCAGGTAGTTCTCATAAAAGTAGCTACTGGAAAAATATCTCTCTTGTTACCCTTCAGGCACACTTACCTTTCTGCTGATTTCTGAACCAGCCATGAAATGACTGTTTCTTTCATTACACTGTTCCCTTTGCTTGTTGTGCCCTTCAATGAAGGCACCTCTTATGCATCCCTTGAAATTTAGCTGGAGTTACTGTTTTGTATGTAATTTGCTGTACTATATGACTTATGTCCCAGTTTCCTTATATGTAAAATGGGGATAATAGTGCCACCTCAGGGTTGTAGTCAAGATCAAATGCTTTGATACCTAACGGTACTTAGTTCTTGGCACCCTGTTTAGTACTCAGTGAATATTAGCTGTTGCTGCTCTTATTGTTCATTGTTTACATGTCAAACTCCACTAGACTATGAATTTATAGAACGTTAAAGTGTTTTGGGATTTTTTTTTAGGTTAATAGCTGGAATATTTAAGAAGAATTTTTCTCTTGAATGAACAAACCATTTCTTAGTCTTCATCATTGATTGAATGTTTCTCATTAGGGTATTTTAAATGCAGTTAAAATACTTCATGTTAAATATTTTAATGTTTCAGAATGAAGATTTATTAAATGAAATAAAACAACTTAAAGAAGAAATAAAGAAGAAAGATGAAAAAATCCAACTATTAGAACATCAGCTTGTAAGTATTATAGTATGTAAAGAAGACTTTTTAAACTCAGCAGTATGTATTTTTTATAAAACTATAGCCAGAATTGAAACTTGACTTTGGTTTTGGCTTTCAGAGTTGCATTATTATATTATTTTTAGATTATATGCTCTCTAAAATCATGTGGTTTAATTTACATTTGAAATTATAAATAGTCAAGGTGAAAAGAAAATGTCCATTCATTTTCAGTGGGCTATGTTTTGGGGTTCTGAAATTCATCAATTTATAATCAGTCATTTTATTGAAAAAGGGTAAATGTCTTTTCTTCATGTGTTTTTAAAGAAATGAGTACTGATGAGTTGAAAACAGGGCATTTCTCTCTCTGCAGAATGAAACTGGGTGTCTGACTTAGGTATCTGTACAGCATTCTGTTAGAGGAAATGTTTCTTCTTGATGGATGATGTTGAATAGAGTCTTCACAGTTTTATAGTGTTTACAATTTCAAATGTAGTACCATATGAAAACAACATGTACACTATTTTGAAGTTAAATATAATTTAGTTTATAATAATATAAAAGGCCAGGATAACAAGAACATAATGGCATAAAAATACCAGTAGGCCAAGAAAAATCTTTGTTGGAAGTCAAAAGCATATTACTAAAAGTAAATTCCAAATTTTGGAAAACACAAATATTTGCCAAATCTTACTCTTCATATGATAGTACATAGACACAGAAAGAAATTATTTCCAGAATTGCAATAGTCAAGCTAGAATAAGTAATGTGCTTACATTAAGATAAATGCTTTATAGTATCGTTTCTCTTCTTTACACACCTCCCATATATGTTAAAAGTTAAGTCTTGAATTAAACAACATGGGATTGAACTGTATGGGATCACTTATATGCAGTCTTTTTTTAAAGGAATAAACATGAATAATATTGTAAATGTTTATTCTCTTCCTTATTATTTTTAAAATAATATTTTCTGTAACTCTATTGTAGAAATACAGTATATAATACCTATAACATAATATGTGTTAGTTGACTATTTATGTTATCCTTAAGGCTTCCGGTCAACAGTAGGCTATTAGTAGTTAAGTTTTTGGGTAGTTAAACATTATACACAAGTTTTCAACTGTGCAGAGGATTGGCACACCTGAATCCCGCATTGTTCAAGAGTCAACTATATATTGAATTTTGTTTCAATGACTATCTCCTTTCTTAGGAATGGCAAATATGTCTGTACTACAAGAAATGGAAAATATGTCAGTACTACCGAGATTTTTTTGTTTTTATTAGGTTTTATTTTGTATATGGAAATTGGAAAGCTCTACTTACAATTAAGATAAATTTTGAATATTTTAATTATTTTTAAAGTAGAAACTTAAAATTTTACCTTGATGCAGTAATCAAGAATTTGTTATATAGATTTTCCTACAAGAAAGTATATTTACCTCTATTGGGATTATTTAACAAATACAAGGGGGTACCCCCCCAAAAAAGCAGAATTACCTTCTGGAGGGTGGGCCCCTTGTAGTATAGGCTTTCCCTGCTAGGTGAGTGTTCTAGGAACCCATGTGTATCAGTGTAACAGCTAGCATTGTTGTGAGAGGCTGTGTTAGGCTTCAGTGAATTTTTTTCGAACACTCATTTGCCCATTTCATGACGGATGATTTACGAGCACACATGCCCACACCATACTGAGTGTTCAGCAGTTTTTGTCCGAAAATGAAATGACACCCATGCCCCACCCTCCTTGTTCACCCAGTCTCACCCTGAGTGATTTTGTTTCCCTGAGGATGAAAAATGTCCTCAAAGGGGAACATTTTGCCAGTGTAGAAGAGGTGAAACAAAAAATGGCAGAAGCACTGAAAGGCATCAAAATCGATGAGTTCAAAAACTGTTTTGAGCAGTGAAAAAGATCTCAGTAGGTATATTGCATCAAAAGGGGAGTACTTAGAAGGTGACTGAAGTTTAAACATCTAAGAATAAATACACAATTTTTTATAAATAAATTCCAGCGGGGGAGGTTTGGGTCCCCCTTCATAATATTGTTATATTCCAACTTCACACTAAGGAGAAATTCTCATTATCAGTCTTTTCATTTTTCTTTTAAAGATTTTATTTATTTTCAGAGAGAAGGGAAGTGAGGGGAAGAAACATTGATTGGTTGCCTCTTACACTCCCTCACTTGGGGACCTTACCTACAACCTGGGCATGTGCCCTAACTAGGAATCAAATGGGAGACCTTTTGATTTGCAAGCCAGTGCTCAATCTACTCCCTTAGCCACACGAGCTAGGGCAGTCTTTTCTTTTTTCCTTTTTTTTCTTCAGAAATTTGGTATTTATTTGAAACATCAAAGTTTACACAATAGATAGATTACTTTGTGTTGTATAAGTGACTAAATGAGTATACTTTGAGCGGAATCATGGTTAGAGAATTCATTTGTGAATTGAGATGCTAAGATAGATCTTGTCAAAGGGCAGAGATCCTTCAAAGTGTTCCAGTCCAATAAAGTCAGCATATCATTAAAAGAGTTTAAAAGTACTAGACTAGTGAAAAGGCAGTCTTACTTGCATACTGGTGGTATTTAATATCCAGGAGAGTCCAGTCAAAAATGAATTTTAAGATACTGTGCTGCAGTTATTGTAGTAACCATAATAGTTTAGGGAAATACTTAAACTCTTGCAATTGTATTCTTTATATACTATATATTATTATATATTTTCCACTTGTATACATAGTACTGTATATGTTTATATGCATAAAATTATAGGTAATGTGTTTTATGGTAATATAAGAGATTGCCAAAAGTAATTTTGACTCTTCAAAATTTTAGCCTTCTGGCTGACTGTAGAATCTCTGAATAAGATGGAAGATTACCTAATAGACCTTAACATTTGCCCCTCTTTTTTTTTAACGCTCTAAGAGAGACCCTCATTTGTATATGTAGGGGTGTATGAAGTATTAACGCTAGTATAAAAATTTGTATTTTTGTTCAGGCAACTCGATGTAACTGTCACCAGAAAACTAAAGAGGAAAAGTGCACATATGCTGATAAATATACTCAAACACCCTGGAAAAGAATTCCTGTAAGTAGCATATATCCATAACCCCTTCTCTTGTCATTTACTATTTTGATGTTTTGGTCCACCTTTTTTTTTAACTCTAGTCTTTACAAATTTTGAATCTACAATGGCTGTTAATTTCTTTTAAGTAAGTCATTTTTTTCTTGTCTCTTAGGTGTTTATGTGCTTTCTAAAGCTTTTCTTGTGTGTCTTATATAAGTGATTGTGCATTGAATAGCTTTTCTATTGTGCTTATTGTAACTCATTTTATATGAGCGTCTAGTCTCCTCTCACTGCCTATATTTTTGAGAGTATTATTTCCTTATACCCTTAAAGAAACAGAAGTCCAAAATGCAGTTTTCCCTCTTTGGCAGCATATGACCCTTTGAAAATATATGATGCCATATATTCTTTTTCTGTTGAAATTTTCAAATATATTTTATTATTATAATTACTCATATTTCTTAAATGTCGAGGCTGTTAGGAAGTATAAATGCATTAGGATATGGACAGTGAAAGTTATGTTTTAGACATATTTAGGGAATGGTTTATTCTAAACAATAAAAAATAACCATGCAGTTTGTCTTTCTTTGTTATTTTTCAAAAAAGATACATCTCAAAACATATTTAGTGCTAAAGTACACTGATCATAATTTAATCTGAGTTTTTCTAAACTTAGTTCAGGTTGTGTCTGAGCCAGAAAATCACCATATGACCATCAGTTATCATTACCCTATTGTGTAGTGCTAAGTAATAGATAGTTCTTAATTTAGAGAATGCCTAGTAAGCTGGCCTTGACTCTCCTTTTGCCTTATTTTAGCAGTGGAATCCAAGTAACACAAATGAATGGGGACCTATAATGGTTAATATAACCAACATTCCAGTTTTTAAAACAGATGTAGGCCTTTAAAGTTTATAAAATACTTATTTCTTTTCATATCATTAGCAACTTTTGTGTGCTCTGTATAAATATGATGCTGATAATTAATTTATTCAGCAAAAGTTTGGCAAGCCTCTCCCATCTCAGTTAGGCTTTACGGAAGGAAATACACAGGCAAATAAGGGGATTCCTCCATTAAGCAATTAAGTAAAGGAACTGATGATATGATATAAAGTGTAGTTAAGTTTTATAAGGTTCGAAGATTGGGAAAGTTTAGTTGGAACAATCAAGGAGCATTGGTGAAGAAGGTGACAGTAGTGGTTGAATCACAGAAAGCAAAAAATGACAGTAGACAGAGGTGATACAATATTTCTTTAAAGTCAAAGGATGTGGGAACTTGCCTGTTTGGAAACAATTACAAAATGAAAGACCATGCCTCTTGTTTCTAAATTGAGCTTAAGGTTTTCCAGGTTTCTCCAAGTATCTTCACAGGGATGTTTGTGTCTTCTGACATTGTTGCTAAGTAAATTGTGGTTTCATTAAGTGTGAGCAGTTCTATTTTGTCTTCCTCCTGGGAGTCTTTATAGCATCTCTGACTCCCTCAGCTTCACTGTTATGGAAACTGGCTATTATTTGTAAACCTGCTCACCAGACAAAAATAAATGGTGCGGAACACACCAAGACATTCCTGAATATACTCCTGAGTTAGCTTTATTATGACCTTGGGTGAAGTGAAGGTCGAATTTTCAGCCTAGCGCACCTAACAAACCCAGACTTTAAGGTTCCTTATTATCTATTACTATAGGAATCACGTGGCTGAATACCTTTATTTTATAGGTAAGGTAACAAAAACCAGGGAGATTAAATGGCATATTAAAGTTTTCATACTTAACCAGTGGCTGAACTAGTATTATTAACTTCAAATTGCTGGCTTTTGGTCCAAGGTTCCTTATCCCAAAGCACACTGAAGAGCCTTGAGGGATAGAGAGAGGTTTTGCAGATTGAAATGGGAGATATATTCGTAGCAAAACAAACAATACAAGTAAAGACAAAGAGGTGGGAAGATACAGCTGGACAATAATAAGTCCATTATATGATTTTGGCAGGAACACAGATGTATGTTTAGAGAAGTAGTTGAAGTTAGTGTTAAAGTTCGTTTGAAGGTAGAATGTAAAATTTTATCCTGGAATTAGTGGGAAAATAGTAAGCTGTATTTATTTAAATAAATAGGTACATATATTTATTCAATTAATTACATGTTAATCTTAAATTTTTATTTCTCTGATTTTATGTTCTTTGGATTTTGTTGGAGTCATTAAAAATAAATAAGTTTGGAAACCATTTTTTATAATAACAAAGATTTTACTTTTTTCTTTTAAAAAGTAACATCTGATTCTACATGTTCTTTTTTTTTTAGCAAGAACACAATATATTTAAACAAGATGTTGATGATGGGGATGCGGAGACACAGTGGGACTCATCTTTGGCAACATCTAGTTTGCTAGGTGGTGTTTGGGGAATGAAAACATGTTATATTAAAAAAAATTCCCCAAGCTTAGTGTAGGTAATTTTTTTTTTTTAACCTGACTGATCCTTTGGGGAGATTGAAAGTAATAGTTTGAGTACTTGTTCTTCCCTATTCCCTATAATATCTTGGAACATTTAAATGCCATTCTTGAGATTTTCTCAGTTATTTGAGGTTTATAGAATCTATTTCAGAGATTCCTGAGGCATACGTAAGCATTTCCTCTGAACATTTCCTGGAACAGGAGGAGGAAATATGGCTCAAATGGAAGGCAGAAAAGGTAGAGGAGAGAGTTACTGCCTATAATACTTTGTTAGCAACTATTTAGGATATGGAAAGAAATGTAAAAAAAATAGACATTTCAGTCAGAATCTGTCAGAAGGAGGAGAATAGTAGACCACTGACAGCAACAGAGCAATTAAATTTGAATATTGAGCCCAACATAAATTTTTATAAATTTTTTCAAAAGAAGTTTGGTATCACCTAATTGCTGCAAATAAATTTTTCAGAGTAGTGAACCAACGGGAAATACATCAGAGGATGAAATAAGATAGGAGAACAGGGGAAAGGAAGAAGAGCAGATACTCACTTATTCATTCACAGGTATTTGTGTGCCTGCTTTATTCTAGGCACTTCCCTAATCTGAGGGTGTAAACATGAAAAAGGTACATACAGTCCCAGCACTCAGGCTATTTATAGAAATCTCAAATGTGCCTAAAATGATACTAAGCTCACTCTTTCGTACATGTGAAAAAGCTGTAACTAATTTCCAGAGAGATAAACAGCTGCCCGGGTTTATGCTATGTGGTAGAGATTTTAGCAGTCCATTGTAATAATCCATAAAATATATCTGTAGCATTTAAAATTTTATCCTGGGATATAAAATGAAATGTTAAATGCAAGAAACAATATAACTCAAAGATTTGCCTTAAGAGCATTTTCTAAGTCCTTTTTCTTTTATACCATGTGCCTTCCTGATTTGGAAGTGGGCAGCCTTATTGGTTAATTTGTATGTGAGATTAATGTCCTGATTTTAATTAGATGCACCATTTTCTCCCAATTAGAGAGATGTCACATTACTGTTCATATATATTTCCAAAGGGAATTAAGAAATTTATTTCTTTGTCAAGGTCTTTATTTATGGTCACTATTAGTTATATTTAAAATATGCCACTAAAAGTATTTTAAATGAAATATCATATACTTTTGTATTTAAGTAAGATTTATGATGTGGTCATGCAGATACTTTAAATTGTTTAATGTTTAGTCAATATTAGATATTGACCGTTGAATATAGCCTGTGTTTCAATGAGCTCATTGCTGACAGGTACCATCTGTGTTGCTGAGACATTACATTCCATACTCTGGTTTCTCTTCAGATTGTATAAATCTTTTGCCTTTTATATTCAATGGTGTATATTTTACACTGATTTTATAAACAATAGTACTGTGAGTTTCATGGTTGGATCTGAAACCCAAAACTGAGAACTAGAATTGTTTTTGAAAGCTAACAACAAATTATGTATGAATATTATAGCCATTGATTTATCTTGTCATAAATTTTAGGGTATCTCAATCTGTACCCTCCATTACCAAATACCAGAACGATTGAGAAGGCATTTTTGAAATCACTGAAAGAAGCAAAGTTTGTCTACAGTGCAGTTAGAAAACAAAGGATAGCCTCAAAGTTTTCTACTACTAGGATTCCTTTCATTTATGTAATGTAATATACAGTTTAATTTACTGAATTGTACATTAGAGTGCAGGCAGGACATAGAGAGATTTTACTTTTAGAATTTAATGTTAGACAGCAGTCAGTGAGACATGGATCATCTTCTTAGCTTTCCAAAAAGCATCATGATCAAATCAGTCTTTCAGAAGAAATCAGTCAGCTTTCCTAAGAGGTAATAGAAGAGGTAACAAAAGTTGCTCCCCTTTTAGTTTGTGCTAGCTGAGTGATAATTTTGGTAGACCTTTATTTCCTAGAACATTCTAACTCTTCTTTTTCTTAGGTAATTACAAAAACATTTCTACAGATGTTTTAGAAAATTGCGATTTTTTAAATGTCAAATGTAACTAAAGTTGTTTTCCCTAGAGAATGTCTCTTCAGTAGTGTGCTCTGAAACTGCCAAAAAGTTACATTAAGATCCTGATATAGCAGAAAATAATACTATTTCTCTTATCCAGTCCTAAAATTTCTAAACAAATATAGCTGTCCTGATCATTTAGAGCAGTGAAGTGTCAATGATCTTCAGCAAAGCCTACCCATGAAACAAGTTAGGAGGATTCCTTGTGGCCAAGGAGAACACACCATATCAGGAATCATCTCAAAAAAGTGTGTCAGAAAGAACCTTTTATAGGATTTGAGCTTTTCCTGGATGACTGGAAGCAGGGTTTGCTCAGATTAGATACTATCAGAAAGTGGAAAAAGTTTAGAGTACTTTGTAAATGGTTCAGTGGCCTTGTTTTTACTTAGTACTTACACAAAGCTATGAAGTAGTGTTCTTTGTTTCATGTTATTGTAGTCTCAGAGTAACTTTGGTATTCCGTGATCGCTTATGAGATCTGTTCTGGACACAAGGGGCTGCTTGTTACCTTTTTCAGAAGGAATATACCTTGCATGGAGTAAATAAAATTCTACCAACCAGGTGAAATTTTTTGTACTATTAAAACCCCATAATACTTGGATTGTTACCTCTCTGTATTTTAAAATCACTTACTGTACTTTATCATGTGTTAGTGTGCTTATTGGTGATGATAAAAGTAATGATTACATGAGAATATTGTGAGAGGAGAGAAGTTTGGAGAGTTACACTTGGATCACGTTATGGAGACTTAGATATTCGACTGAGAACTTTCCATTTAATTCTGTAGCCAGAAGGTGCTAACAGGAAACAGGCTTAATTAACCATGTTTTGCTACAAGAAAAATATAATGTGAGAGGAGAAACTGTATCTTGAGGCAAGAACTTTGTCTCATTTCCCTGCCAGTGTTTAACACAGGGATCCAGCAGGAATGAATTAATCCTAGTGAGCACAGAATGAAGGTAGGGAAGGTATTACAATAGCCCTTGGTATACAATTTGATGAGAAGGGTGTGAAGAATGGAAACCTGGATGACTGGGAAGATGGCATGTCAGTTATAAAAATAGGAAAACCTAGAGAAAGGATTTTATTAGGGAAGAAGACTACTGAAGGAGATTGTGTGTGTGTGTGTGTATGAATGAGTAAGGGGAGACCCAAAAAACAGAATTTATTGACAAAAAATTGTGTATTCTTACATGTTAAAACTTCAGTCACCTTCATAGTACTCTTCATTTGATGCAATACACCTATCGAGACCTTTTTTCCCACTGCTTGAAACAGTTTTTGAACTTGTCAATTTTGATACCTTTTAGCATGCTTCTTCCATTTTTTGTTCATCTTTTTCACATTGGCAAAATGTTTACCTTTGAGGACTTTTTTTTCATCCAGGGAAACAAAAAGTCACTTGGGACAAGATCAGGTGAATAGGGACGGTATGGCATGGAGGTCATTTCGTTTTTGGTCAAAAACTGCTGAACACTCAGCACGGTGTGGGCAGGTGTGCTCATAAATCACCCATTATGAAATGGGCAAACACTTGAGTCTTCAAAAAGAAAATTCAGTGAAGCCCATTGCAGCCTCTCACAACAACACCAACTGGTACACTGATAACAGATGGGCTCCTGGAACACTCATCTTGTGGGGGAAGCCTTTACTACAAGGGGTCTGCCCTGTAGAAGATAATATTCTGGCTTTTTCGGAGGTCCCCAGTATGTGTGTGTGTGTGTGTTTATTTATATATATTTATATTTATGTATGTTTATTTGATCACTTGACTTTGAGATTCTGGCAGGACAAAGGGTAGAATTTGTAGGACTGGAACTTGAAAAGTGGAGGAGAAGTTGGGAAAAAATCTAGATCCAAAGTGTGTGGAAGACAGAAATCTTTTATAATAGAGCTCATCCACTGGGAAAACTCAGTGGCCACAGACCCCTTTTGAGAGCAAGTAAGACCTTTCCAGGAGGCTTCCTAAGCTCTCACAGAAAAGAGAGAAATATGTAAATTAATTTTCATGAATCAAGAAAAGTTTTATAGATCTCTCAGCACTAAGAGAAAAAATCCCCCAGCCTCAGGGGGAAAAAATATCCCCAGGTTCTAACCTCGGGTGGTAACTCTCATCCGTTCTCATCACTGCCTTAAGAGAAAGCAGCTGTCTTGAGATCTGAGGGAAGAGTGGCAAGTGTTTTGAAAGACTTGGCTCTCAGTTCCTTATTTTGTCTCTTACAGTTAGAGCTCACTAAAAGAGGGTTTTTTTGTGAAGATTTGGAACCTATAGGCTTTAGTTTATAGAGATGAGTTCCTTAAACATGTTTCCCTTCTCTCCCCAGGAAAATATGGTGCTACCAATATAATCAGTATTTCAAATAATTTTCCTTTGTATTACTCTAATGTGCATTATGGTTTTATTAATCTTTATTTTTAAAATTTTTATTTTAAATACTTACAGATTTATAGAAAGTTGAAAAAGAGTACAGAAAGATGCCTTGTATCTTCACCCAGTATCCCCTGTGGTTACATAAATACAAATATAGCACTGTATGAAAACCAGGAAGTTGACATTACTGTTTGCATAGTTTTATGCCATTTTATCACTTGTGTAGATTTATGTAACAGCCACCATATTTAAGATTCAGAATCATTGTACCACTACTAAGTTCTCCTTTTGTGCTGCAGTTTAATAGTCACAGCCACTCCCTTCTTCCCCTACCATTCCTAACTCTGGGCAACCACTAATCTGTTTTCCATATCTATAATTTGTATATAATTTTATGTAAATGGCATTATATATTGTGAGCTTTTGAGACTGGCTCTGTTCACCCAGCATAACACCCTGGAGATCCGATCATCCAAGCAGTTGTGTCTGTCAGTACTTTGTTTCTTTTTATTGCTGAGTAGGATTCCACGATATGATTATATCCATTCAGTATATCAATATTGAGAGATATTTTGGTAGTTTCTGAGTTTTGACTATTACAAGTAAAGCTGCTCTGAATACATGTGAAGAAGATCTTGTGTAGGTGTACATTTTTACTTCTCTGGAGTTAGTACCCAGTAGTGCAATTTCTGGATTTATGATAACTGTATATTTAGTTTTTAAAAACACTGCCAAACTGCCAGAGCAGCAATGCCATTTTAGATTCTCATTAACATTGTATGGGTGATCCAGTTACTCTGCATCCTTGCCAGCATTTATTGTTGTCATTATTTTTTATTTTAGCTGTTCTGGTAGGAGTATAGTGATAGTTCATTGTAGTTTTAATTTATATAGCCCTAATGACTAATTATGTTGACACCTTTTTGTCTACGCAGACATTCTGCTGCCATTCTGTTGAACTGGCTCTAAATGTCTTTTTTTTCACATTTTAAAATCAGACTGTTTATTTTTCTACTCTTGTATTTAGAGTTTTTTATATATTTTCAATATGAGTCCTTTATTTGGTATGTGGTTTGCAAGTACTTTCCCACACTAGCTTGTCTTTTCATCCTTTTCACTCTTTCACACAGAAAATATTTTAATTTTGATGAGGTCCAATATATTGGTTTTTTAAAGTTTATTTTATTGATTACGCTATTAGAGTTGTCCCATTTTTTTCTCCACTTAATTCCCCTCTGCCCTGCACCCGCCTTTCCACCAGCATTCACCCCCTTAGTTCATGTCCATGGGTTGTACATATAAATTCTTTAGCTTTTCCATTTCCTATACTATTCTTTTCTTTTTTTTTCCTATACTGTTCTTAACCTCTCCCTGTCTCTTTTGTACCTACCAATTATGCTTTTTATTCCCTGTACCTTTTATCCCTTTCTTCCCCCTCCCTTCCCTGTTTATAACCCTCCATGTGATCTCCATTTCTGTGATTCTGTTCCTGTACTAGTTGTTTGCTTAGTTTGTTTTTGTTTTTGTTTTTCGGTTCAGTATTGATAGTTGTGAGTTTGTTGTCATTTTACTGTTCATAGTTTTGATCTTCTTCTTCTTAGATAAGTCCCTGCAACATTTCATATAATAAGGGCTTGGTGAACTTACTATATGATGAACTCCTTTAACTTTACCTTATCTGGGAAGCACTTTATCTGCCCTTCCATTCTGAATGATAGCTTTGCTGGATAGAGTAATCTTGGATATGGGTCCTTGGCTTCATGACTTTGAATACTTCTTTCCAGCCCCTTCTTGCCTATAAGGTTTCTTTTGAGAAATCGGCTAATAGTCTTATGGGAACTCCTTTGTAGGTTACTCTCTTCTCTTGCTGCTTTGAAGATTCTCTCCTTATGTTTAATCTTGGTAATGTAATTAGGATGTGCCTTGATGTATGCTTCCTTGGGTCCAACTTCTCTGGGACTCTGCGTTTCCTGGACTTCCTGGAAATCTATTTCTTTCTCCAGATTAGGGAAGTTCTCCATCATTATTTGTTCAAATAAGTTTTCAGTTTCTTGCTCTTCCTCCTCTTCTTCTGGCACCCCTATGATTTGGATGTTGGAATGTTTAAAGTTGTCCCAGAGGTTCCTAAGCCTCTCATGTTTTTGAATTCTTGTTTCTTCATTCTGTTGTGGTTGAATGTTTATTTCTTCCTTCTGCTCCAAATCATTGATTTGAGTCCCATTTTTCTTCCCTTCGCTGTTGGTTCCCTGTGTAGTTTTCTTTATTTCCCTTTGCATAATAGCCTTCACTTTTTCCTCTATTGCAGCCGTACTCAACCATTTCTGTGAGTATCCTCATTACCAATATTTTGAACTCTGCATCTGTTAGGTTGGCTATCTCTTCATTGCTTAGTTGGAGTTTTGATCTGTTCTTTCATTTGGGCCATATTTCATTGTCTCAGCACTCCTGTTATGTTGTAAGGGGTGGAGCCTTAGGTAGTCACCAGAGCAGGGCAACCCACATCGCTGCATGTTGTACTGTATGTGGGGGATGGGTCAGAGAGGGAACAGGGCCACTTGCTCTGCTCTTGGCCAGGTTTCAGTCATTTTCCAAGCTACCCACAAGCAAATTGGGCCCTTCTGGTGCTGATTCTTAGGTGGATTTGTGCATGTTCTGGGACCCTGTGGGCCTCTCCAAGGGACTCTCCTGTGAGGCTGGGAGTTTCTCCCGCTGCCACCCCCCCCCCCCACAGGTTTTCACAGCCAGATGTTTTGAGGCTTTCTTTTCCTGTGCTGGAACCCTGGGTTGCGTGGTCTCTCACTCCAGTTGTTCCTTCTGGTTTATCCACACGAAAATGTGGGACTGCCCAGTCCTCCAGCTGCCACCTCGCCACACGTCCTCTCTGCCTGGATGCCCCTCTCTGCTCCTCCTACCAGTTTTGAGGAATGTTTCTTCTTTAACTCCTTGGTTGTCAGATTTCCATACAGTTTGATTTTTAGGCAGTTCTGATCGTTTTTTGTTTTTAAATTTGTTGTTGTCCTTCTTTTGGTCGTGCGAGGAGGCAAAGCGTATCTACCTACACCTCCATCTTGACCAGAAGTCCCTTTGCCTAGTGTTTTAATTGGATTGTTTTGATTTTTTTGGTGTTGAGTTTTATAAGTTCTTTATAAGTTTTGGATATTAACCCCTTATCAGATGTATCATTGGTGAATATTTTCTCCCATCCAGTGGGTTGGCTTCATTTTATTGATGGTTTCCTCATGTGTGCAAACATTTTTAGTTTGATGTAGTCCATTCGTTTATTTTTTATTTTGTTTCCGTTGCCCAAGGAGATATATCTGAAAAAACTATTACTATGAGAAATGTCTGAGATTTTTCTGCCTGTTTTATTTTAAGATTTTTGTGATTTGAGTTTAACATTTAAGTCTTTAATTCATTTTGAGTTTATTCTTGGTTTTGGTGTACAAAGCTGGTCTAGTTTCAGTTTTTGCATGTATCTGTCCAGTTTTCCCAGTACCATTAATTGAATAGATTATATCTTTAACTCACTGTATGTTTTTGCTTCCTTTGTCAAATATTAATTGACTATAAAGATGTGGGTTCATTTCTGGGCTCTCTATTCAGTTTCATTGATACACAGTTTCCAGCAGAAGCAATGCCTGCTTGAGTGTGGTTGATAGGGTAATAATATGGGTGTAACAGTTAATGTTTTAATTTGAACATTCTATCTAAAATGTCATATGGCATACTTAAGTGTGATATTGTTATGTTACAGAATTACATGCTTATGATTTTGTAATAAAAGATTTTGTAATAAAAAAGGGGCATTATTTGTGCTAGACCTTTTCTTTATGTTTTTATGCCGGTACCATGCTGTTTTAATTACTATGGCCTTATAATATCGTTTGATATTAGGTAGCATGATTCCTACAACTTTGTTCTTCTTTTTCAAGGTTGCTGTGGCTATTTGGGATCTTTTTGTGGTTCCATATAAAGTTTTGGAATATTTGTTCTATTTCTATGAAATACGCTATTGGTATCTTAGTAGGAATTGTATTGAACTGTAGGTTGCTTTGGATAGTATGGACTTTTTTAAAAAAGATTTTATTTATTTTTAGACAGGGGGAAGGGCGGGAGAAAGAGAGGGAGAGAAACATCAATGTGTGGTTGCCTCTCGCATGCCCCCTACTTGGGGACTTGGCCCGCAGCCCAGGCATGTGCCCTGACTGGGGAATTGAACTGGCGACCCTTTGGTTTGCAGGCTGACGCTTAATCCATTGAGCTATACCAACTGGGCTGGACATTTTAATGATGTTAATTATTCATATCCATGAATACGGTATATGCATCCACTAATTTATATCTTTTTGTTTCTTTCTTCAGTGTCTTATATTTTCCAAGTACAGATATTTTACATTCTTGGTTAAATTTATTCCTAGGTATTTCTTTTTAATCCTCATCTAAGATAGGTTTATTACTTTAGAGACAGAGGGAGAGACATCAGTATGAAAGAGAAACATCAATCAGTTGCCTCCCATATGTGCCCCAACCAAGGATTGAACCCACAACTTAGGTATGTACCCAGACCAAAGATCAAACGCTCAGCCATTTAGTGCACAAGACAAAGCTTCACCCAGCCAGGACCTAGGTATTTTTTGTTGATGCAGTTCTTAATGGTATCGTTTTCTTAGTTTCCCTTTCTGATAATTATTGGTGTATAATAATGCCACTGATTTCTGGATATAAGTTTTGTATCCTGCCACCTTTCAGAATTCATTGATCAGTTCTAGTAGGGTTTTTGGTGGAATCTTTAGGATACTGTATATACAGTATCATGTCATTTGCAAAAAGTGAGTTTTACTTCTTCCTTTTCAATTTGCGTGACTTTTATTTCTTTTTTTTTGTCTGATTGCTGTAGCCTGGACTTCCAGTACTATGTTAAGAGTGGTGAAAGTGGACATTCCTGCCTTGTTCCCTTTCTTAATGGAAACACTTGTAGTTTTTGCCCATTGAGTATTATATTGGCTTTGGATTTGTCATATGTGGCCTTTATTATGTTGCGGTATGTTCCGTCTGTTCTCACTTGAATGAGAGCTTTTATCGTAAATGGGTACTGGATTTTATCAGGAGCTTTTTCGGCATCTATTGATATGCTCATGTGGTATTTATCCTTCATTTTGTTCATGTGGTGTATTCGCATTTATTAATTTGCTAATATGGTAAAAGCTTTGCATCCCTGGAAGAAATCCCACTTCATCATGGTATATGAACTTTTTAATGTATTGGTGGATTCATTTTTGCTAATATTTGTTGAGGATTTTCGCATTTAAGTTTTCAGCAATAGTGGTGTATAATTTTTCTTTCATTGTAGTTTCTTTATCTGCCTTTGGAATTAGGATAATGCTGGCCTCATAAAATAAGCTTGGGAGTTTTCCAAGCTCTTGAATTTTCTGGAAATAGTTTGGATAGGTGATAGTTCTTCTTCGAATGTTTGGTATAATTAACCTGTGAAGACATCTGGTCCAGGCCTTTTATTTGTTGGAAATTCTTTTATTACTCCTTCAGTTTCATTAGTTGTAATTTGTATATTCAGATTTGCTGAATCTTCATGATTCAGTTTTGGAAGATTGTGTATCTCTAGGAATTTATCCATTTTGACCAGATTGTCCAATTTGTTGGCATATAGTTATTTGTAGTGTTTTCTTACAATCCCTTGTATTTCTTTGGTATTGGTTGTTAATTGTCCTTTTTTATTTCCAGTTTTATTTATTAGGGTCCTCTCTATTTTTTTCTTGGTAAGTCTGGTTAAAGGTTTGTCAATCTTCTTTATCCTTTCAAAGAACCAGCTCTTGGTTTCACGATCCATTGTATTGTTTTTTTAGACTCTGTTTTGTTGGTTGCTGCTCTAATTTTTTCATTTCCTTCTACTCACTTTGAGCTTTGTTTTGTTTTGTTTCTTTTTAGTTCCTTTCCATATAAAGTTTGATGTTTTTATTTGCAAGTTTTGTTTCTTGATGCAGGCCTTCAATGCTACAAAATTCCTTCTTAAGAATTAACAACATTTTTTATTAAGTATGTTTTATTGATTATGCTATTACGGTTGTCCCATTTTTTTTTTCTCCCCTTTAGTCCCCTCCTCCCTGCACTCCTCACTCCAGCATTCCTCCCCGCTTAGTTCATGTTTATGGGTCATATATATAAGTTCTCTGGCTTCTCTATTTCCTGTGCTGTTCTTAACCTCTCCCCATCTACTTTGTACCTACGAGTTATGCTCCTTGTCCCCTGTACCATTTTCCCCCATCCTCCCCTCACCCCCTGTGCTGATAACCCTCCATGTGATCTCCATTTCTGTTGATTCTGTTCCTGTTCTAGTTGTTTGCTTAGTTTTTGTTTCTGTTTTTGTTCTTGTATTTAGGTTCAGTTGTTGAAAGTTGTGAGTTTGTTGTCATTTTACTGTTCAAATGATCTTCTTTTTCTTAGATAAGTCCCTGCAACATTTCATATAATAAGAGCTTGGTGATGATGAACTCCTTTAACTTTACTTTATCTGGGAAGCACTTTATCTGCGCTTCCATTCTAATGATAACTTTGCTAAATAGAGGAATCTTGGATGTAGGTCCCTGCCTTTCATGACTTTGAATACTTCTTTCCAGCCCCTTCTTACCTGTAAGGTGTCTTTTGAGAAATCAGCCAATAGTCTTATGGGAACTCATTTGTAGGTAACTGTCTCCTTTCCTCTTGCTGCTTTTAAGATTCTCTCCTTACCTTTAATCTTGGGTAATGTAATTATGATGTGTCTTGGTGTGTTTCTCCTTGGATCCAATTTCTTTGGGACTCTCTGAGCTTTCTGGACTTGTATGTCTATTTCCTTCACCAGATTGGGGACGTTTTCCTTCATTAGTTTTCCAAATAAGTTTTCAATTTCTTGCTCCTCCTCTTCTTCTTCTGGCACCCCTATGATTCAGATGTTGGAATGTTTAAAGTTGTCCCAGAGGTTCCTAAACCTCTCCTTGTGTTTTTGAATTTTTGTTTCTTCATTCTGTTCTGGTTGAATGTTTATTTCTTCCTTTTGCTCCAAATCACTGATTTGAATCCCAGTTTCCTTCCCTTCACTGTTGGTTCCCTGTGTATTTTTGTTTATTTCACCTTGGATAGCCTTCACTTTTTCCTCTATTGCAACCATACTCAACCATGTCTCTGAGCATCCTGATTACCAGTGTTTTGAACTCTGCATCTGTTAGGTTGGCTATCTCTTTATCGCTTCGTTGTATTTTTTTCTGCAGTTTTGATCTGTTCTTTCATTTGGGCCTTATTTCTTTGTTTTGGTGCTCTTATTACATTGTAAGGGGCAGTTTGTTTTTATTGTTTATGCTGTTAAAGTTGTTCCTACCTTTTTTCTCTTTCCCTATTCCACCTAGCCCCACCATCTCCTCTCCGTAGGCCAGTCCCCATATTGTTGTCAGTGTCCATGGATTGAGCATAAGTGTTCTTGGTTATTCCCTACACCATGTTTCATCCAGTCCCCCCTGCCCCCTGTATCTTTTCCTGCAGCTGTAAGTCAGTTTTACATGTCTAAGCTTCTGTTACTGTTTTGTTCGTTAGTTTATTGTGTTCATTAGATTCAGCAGATAAACGAGATCATGTGGTATTTCACTGACTGGTTTAACACACTTAGCATAATTTTCTCCAGGTCTATTCATGCTGTTGCAAAATATGAAGCTTTTTTTTTTAACTGCTTGTTAATATTCCACTGTGTAAATGTACCACAGCTTTGTTATCCACTCATCAACTGATGGGCATTTAGGCTGTTTCTGAATCTTGGCTATTATAAATAGCACTGCTATAAACATAGGGGTGCATATTGGGGTTTTTTTTTTGTATTTGTGTTTTGGGATCCCTGGGTTATATTCCCAGAAGTGGGATTGCTGTGTCAAAAGGGAGTTCCATTTCTAATATTTTGAGGATACTCCAAATTTTTTACCTCAGCAGCTGCACCAGACTGCATTCCTACCAACAGTGCACGAGGATTCCCTTTATTCCACATCCTCACCAGCACTTGTTATTTGTTGATTTATTGATGGTAGCCATTCTGACAAGTGTAAGGTGATATGTCATTGAGGTTTTGATATGCATTTCTTTGATGATTGGCGATGCTGAGCATCTTCTCATGTGAGGTCTGTCCAGAATATATCCAGACATGTAATATGAAAAATAGAGACATCTATTTAAGAAGATATAACATACAAGAGACATTGTACATAGGACAGTGACACCCCAGTCCCCTTCAAAAAGCACCTCAGGACCTCACACAGTTTTCCCAGTCACCATCAGCTGTCCCATTGTATTTTCCTGAATCTCATCAACGGTTTGAAATCTCTTCCCTTTCAAAGGTGATTTTAGATTTGGGAAAAGTCAGAAATTGCAGGGCACCACATCTGGGATGGAGGGGAGCAGAGTCTCCTGGGTGATTTGATGTTTTGCAAAAAAACTGCACGAGATGTGATGCATGAGCAGTGGGTACATTGTAGTGATGAAGCTGCCAGTCACCAGTTGCCCATAGCTGAGGTCTTCTGAATTATCTGAATAGTTTCCAAGGAGAAATGCCCAAGCTTACTGCAAAATATGATACAGATTCGTTCTGCGTGTTCAGTCATTTTGAGTAGACAGCCACACAGTACCCATGCTCAGTCACAGTGTCCACCGCCCCCGCTGACTAGTACAGTGAAGTCATCATTGTTCATGCATGCACTTTGCAGTCTGCTGACCTTGGCTGCCAGGTTATATCAGTGTCAGGCAGACCGTTCTCATTATATTAATAATGGTTGGACTTTTTCCGGACTGACCTTATATGTCTATGGGCCCTCTGTATGTCCTCTTTAGAGAAGTGTCTGTTCAGGTCTTTTGCCAATTTCTTAATTGAGTTGTCTTTCTGGCATTGAGTTGTATTAGTTCTTTGTATATTTTGGAGATTAAAGTCTCATCAGATGTATCATTGATGAAAATGTTTTCCAATACAGTGGTTTTCTCTATTAGTCTTGCTTATGGTTTGTTTAACTGTACAAAAGCTTTTTAATTTGATGTAGTCCTATTTATTTTCTGCTTTATTTCCAGTGCCTTAGGAGATATATTGGCAAAAATAACATTGAGTATCTGAGATTTTCCTACCTACGTTTTCTTGTAGGATTTTTATGGTTTTGTGACTTATATTTGTCTTTTATGCATTTTGAGTTTATTTTTATGTATGCTGTAAGTTGGTCAAATTTCTTTCTTTTTTTTTTCTTTTTGCATGTCCCAGTCCAGTTTTCCCAACTCCATTCATTGAAGAGATGATGTCTTTCCTCCATTGTATGCTCTTACCACCTTTGTCAAATATCAATTGCTCATACAGGCATGGGTTCACTGCTGGGCCCTCTGTTCTTTCCATTGATCTTTATGTCTGGTTTTGTGCCAGTACCAGGCAGTGTTTATTACAGTGGCCTTACAGTACAGTTTGATATCAAGAGTTGTGATACCTTTAGATTTGCTCTTCTTTCACAAAACTGTTGGGGCTATTTGGGGTCTTTTTTGATTCCATATACATTTTCTGAATATTTGTTCTAGGTCTGTGAAGTTTGCCATTGGTATTTTCAGAGGAATTGCATTAAATACATACATTGCTTTGGGTAGAATGGCCATTTTAATGATGTTAATCTTTCCAATCCATGAACAGGGTATATGCTTCTGCTTATCTGTATCTTCCTCGATTTCTTTCTTCAGTGGCCAATAATTTTCTGAGTACAGATCTTTTACTTCCTTGCTTAAATTTCTTCCTAGGTACCTTTTTTTTTTTTATTGCAATAGTAAGTAGAATTGTTTTCTTAATTTCTCTTTCTGATACCTAATTTTTGGTGTATTGAAAATGCCATCGATTTCTGGCTATTAACTTTGTATCCTGCTACTTTACCAGATTCATGTGTTGGGTCTGGTAGTTTTTTGGTGGAATCTTTAGGGTTTTCTATGTACAATATCATGTCATCTGTGAACAATGACAGCTTTACTTCCTCTTTTCCAGTTTGGATGCCTTTTATTTCTTCTTGTCTGATCACTGTGGCTAGGACTTCCAGAACTATGTTGAATGAGTGGTGAAAGCCCTGTCTTGTGGGCATCCTTGTCTTGTTTCTGATCTTAAGACCAACAATTTTAGTTTATGTCCATTGAGAATGATGGTAGCTGTAGGTTTTTCATATATGGCCTTTATTACATTGAGGTATGATCCCCACTATTTACACTCTGCTAAGCATTTTTATCATAAATGGGTGCTGGATTTTACAGAATGCTTTTTCTGCATCTATTGATATGATTATGTGATTTTTGTCTTTTATTTTGTTTATGTGATGAATCACATTTATTGTTTTGTGAATATTATGCCACCCTTCCATTCCAGGGATAAATCTCACTTGATCATGGTATATGGTCTTTTTGATGTATTGCTGGATCTGGTTTGCTAATATTTTGTTGAGGATTTTAGCATCTATGTTCATCAGAAATATTGACCTACAATTTTCTTTCTTTGTTGTGCCTTTACCTTTTTCTGAAATTAGGATAATAACTGGCCTTGTAAAAAGAAATTGGAAGTCTTTTTCTCCTCTTGAATTTTTTGGAATAGTTTGAGAAGGATTGGTGATATTTCTTCTTTAAATGATTGGTAAAATTCTCCCATCAAGCCATCTGGTCCAGGGCTTTTGTGTACAAGGAGTTTTTTGATTACTGCTTCAGCTCCATTGATTTTTATTGGTCTGTTCAGGTTTTCTGCTTTTCCCTTTTCAGTTTTGGAAGAGTGTATGTTTCTAGAAGTTTATCCATTTCGCCAAGGTTGACTAATTTCTTGGCATGTGGTTTTTCATAGTAATTTCTTACAATACCTTGTATTTCTGTGATATCAGTTGTTTTTCACCTCTTTCATTTTTTATTTTATTTATTTGAGTCCTCTCCCTTCTTTTTTGGATGAGTCTAGCTAAATATTTGTCGGTCTTCTTTATCTTATCAAAGAAAAACTCCTGATTTCATTGAACTTCTGTATTGCTTTTTTTGGTGTCTGTGTCATTGATTTCCACTCTGATCTTGATAATTTCCCTCCGTCTGTTTACTCTGGTCCTTTTAGTTGTAGTGTTAGGTTGTTTATTGGAGATTTTTCTTGCTTCTTGAGGTAGGCCTGTAATGCTATGAACTTCCCTTTCAGAACTGCTTTTGCTGTGTACCATAAATTTTGGAAAGCTGTATGTTTGTTTATTTTCTTTTGTTTTTAGGAATTTTTTGGTCTCCTCCTTGATCTCATTGGTTACTCATTCATTATGTAATAACATGCTATTTAGCTTCCCAAGTATTTGAGTGTTTTTGAGCCTTTTTATTGAGGTTGGGGTCTATTGGGTTGGCCAGAAATTTTGTTCGGTTTCAAAGTAAACATAAAAGACATTTTTCATTTTCACCAATAACTTTATTGAATAGCCTATCACAACATTTTGTTCCACCACCTTCTGCCATCTTTCAGGCAACTTCATAATTCCATCTTTCCAAAACTTTTTTCTTTTTGAGCAAAGAACTGTTCTAGTTCTTTTTACTATCTTTCACAAAATTCAAATTTTTTTTTTATTAAGAGAATTTCGTAAGGACCAAAATAAATGGAAATCCACAGGTGCAATGTCTGGTGAATACAGCGAGTGAATCAGAACTTCCCTGCTAGGCTATAACAGCGTTTGCCTGGTCATCAAAGAAACATGTGGTCTTCTGTCATCCTGATGGAAGATGCTGTGTTTTCTGTTGACTTTCTGGACACTTTTTGTCCAGTGCTACTTTCAGTTAGTTTGATTGGGAGCAGTACTTGTTGGAGTTAATCATTTGGTTTTCTGGAAGGAACTCATAATAGAGGACTGCCTTTCAATCCTGCTATATATACAACATCATGTTCTTTGGATGAAGACCAGCCTTTGGTGTGGTTGGTGGTGGTTCATTCTGCTTGCTTTATGACCTCTTCCATTCCACATTATTGTAAAATGTCTATCAACTTTTCATCACCCATTACAATTTGTTTTAAAAACAGAACGTTTTTGTTATGTTTAAGTAGAGGATCACATGCAAAGATATGGTAAAGTTTTTTTTTTTTCTTCTTAACTTATGTGGAACTCAAACATCAAAGCAATTAACATAACCAAGCTTGTACAGATGATTTTCAATACTTGATTTGGATATTTTCAGTATGTAGGCTATCTCCTACATAATATAATATTGATTGCGCTCAATTAATGTCCCAGTTTGATCGCTGTCAACTTCAAGTAGTCTACCCAACCATGGAGCATCATCCAGCAAGAAATCTCCAGCACAAAACTTTGCAAACCACTTTTGAATGTTCAGTCAGTTACAGCACCTTCCCCAAACACTGAACAAATCTTCTTTTAAGTTTCAGTTGCGATTTTACCTTTCTTGACATAGTAAAGCATAACATGTCGAAACATTGTGTATTTTTTTCCATCTTCAACATTGGCTACACAAAAACTCAACAATTTTGATTTTTTTTAAATGGATGGTGGTATGACAGCTGTCACAATACAATCTAATAAAATTGTTTCAAATGAAGTTTAAAGACATCCAGCACTACTAGCACCATCTTATGGAAAAAAACAAATGAACGTTTTGTCCATCCCAATAATTTCATGCCATTTTGTTCCATGAAAATGCTTGGTATGATTTCAGTTTTCTTGAATTTATTAAGGCTTATTTTGTGACCTAACATGGTCTGTCTTTGGAAACTATCCATGTGCACTTGAGAAGAATATATACTAGTATACTTCTTCTTTGGGGTGAAATTTTCCATACATAGGAATTAAATCCATTAGATCCAGTATAGTGTTTAATGCCACAATATCTTTGTTGGGTTCTTTGGTCTGGAAAATCTGCCCATTATTGACAGTAGGGTGTTAAAACCCCTTATGATGACGGTATTGTTGTCAATATCTTCCTTAAAGTCCATCAAGATTTTTAAAAAATATATATTTAGGTGCCCCTGTACCGGGTGCATATATATTTACAACTGTTTAATCTTCTTGTTGAATCAAGCCCTTTAGAATTTTGCAGTGACTCTCTTCATCTTTTTTTATGGCCTTTGTTTTGAAGCCTATTTTGTCAGATATAAGTATTGCGACATCAGAGGTATGTATATTGTTACACAGCAGTTTATATACTGAGAAAGCAATGAATGTTTATTCTTCACAGTGATTGGTTATAATATATAAGAATTTTCATTGGTTATCTCATGTCAACCTTGTGAAACAGTTCAAGTTTTACTTAAAGATTTCCAAAGGCATAAGCAGGAAGTGACCCAGGTCAAACTAGTGTTGCAAAATAAGCTAAATTAAGCTTTGTTTATAATAGCAAACTGGTTTTGCCTGCTCAGAAAATGTCAAGGCTGGTCTCCATTTTTAAAAGAAATTATTTTAACAATATATTTAAATTTGTGTAGTCTACTAAGTATAGAAACCTTATATTCCTTTATGTCCCTTCCCCTCCCCCATTTTTAAGTATCTTAAACATTTCCCATACATATATTAAGGATCACATAAGACTGTATTATAGCCAGACAAGGGTGGAATCCTAGGCTTTCCAGTTGGTCTCTTCTCATATCAATGGGGGCTGGGACTGCAGTTTTTATTTTGCAATTATGTTGTACAAATTTTGGGTATTACTAGGCTGCCTCTTTCCTGGTAACACCTTTGGCAGGGTGCAGGTTTTACTGGAGATTTTTTTGCTTTTGCTTTTGTGTGTGCCCATTGGTATTTCTGGGTGCTGGCTTCTCCATCACCTAAGTAAGCATACATTAGGCAAAAAGAAAACCCAGGAATTCTCTGCCATGATTTTCCTCAGGTTTAAAAGTCCCTACCTGGCCTGTCTTATTCACTTCACCTTTCAGAGTTTATATTTGTTTTGTATATAATATCCAGCGATCCTAGCTGCACTTTGCAGAAGGGGAGAAGTCTTATCTGTTCCATCCTGTGATGGTACTGATGGTCCCTGTTCTATTAAATTTTAATTACAGTCTGTTGTTTCTACTCTGTGAAAGTCACTTATTAAGAAACCAAAGTTCACATCAGGAAAAGTAGGAAAGCAGTTATTCTAAGGGTGGTTATGTTTAGTAGAAGAAAAAGAAAAATATTCAAATCAACATAATGAACAGAGGAAGAAAAGTTCCCTGAGACAAGTATCTATCAAGAGATATGGATGCTTATAACCGAGAGTGATCATTACTTTAGGTAGGATTGGGAAGCTTTTAGAAAATGGGTTTGAAATGTAGGGAAGTGGAAGGAGGCATTTTAAGTGGCAGAAATAAAATGAATAACATTCTTTGCCTTTCTAGGCATAAACTCAGGTGACAGCTATTCAGTCAGCTTAATAAATGTGTGCCCCTTGGAAATAGCAGGCAGAGCTGTTATTTATGTCACAAGTTTTTCTTTCTCTGCTTCTCAGAGTCAGGCCTGTCCCAAAGATCCTGATATGATGGTCTTGGGGGAGTGAAGAAGGGTTGTCATCGTTTTTGTTTTTTAAGATTCTTATATGCTTGCCTAGCAGATGTTATAACTTCATCTTTAGATAAAAACAGTAACTTAATTGTATTTTAAATCAGTAAACAGTTATGTAGAGCCTGCTGTGTGCTGGGAACTGTTAGTCAGAGAAAGTGAACATTTGACATCTTTTAAAACTGTCAGGTTCGCGCTGGCCAGTGTGGCTCGGTTGGTTGGAGCATTGTCCTGAATTGGGGGTTCAGTCCCCTACCCAGGAGCATATGATCCTTGGACTGGGTGTGTACAAGGGTCAACAAGTTGATTTTTTTCTCTCACATTGATGTTTCTTTCTAGCCTTCCTGAGGATTAAAAAAGGAAAAAACTGTCAGTTTCTAGGTATTGTGACAGATAATTTTACTTAAATTATTTCAAAGAACTAATAATTTATTAGGAGGGGCAATTTAATACAAAATTGATTGTTTTAAATGTCATATAGAGAGAGTTATAAAATGGTGGAATAGCAGTGATTCCAGACGAGTGGGAGTAAGGACAGATATGTGAATAATTGAATTATAAGAACTAAAATTAAGAAATTTCTTAAAGATGAACCATTCTGCTTTAGTCCATTCAGGCAGCTTATAATCAGATACCATAGACTGGTTGGCTTCTAAACAATAGAAACTTATTTCTGGAGGCTAGGAAGTCCAAGATTAAAAGCACCAGCAGATTCAGTGTCTGGTGAGGGCCAACTTCCTGGTTCTCAGAAAGAGCTCTCTGGTATTTCTTTTATAAGGGCAATAATTGTATCGATAAGGGCTCTGCCTTATGACTTGCTCACTCCCCAAAGACCCCACCTTCAAACCATCACACTGGGGGAAAAGGTTTCAACATGAAATTTTAGTAGGACACAAATTTTCAGCCTATAACACAGTCCAGCCCTGCATATTATAAATGAAGAAACTGAGGCTCATAGAAGAACACTGACTTTCTCAAGGCTATAGGGCTTATGGAAGGTCCAAGGAAAAAGCCTATGCAGAGTACCTGGGGTTGTCACCCTATTAAGTATTTTCTAAACTATTTTCATAAACATCTATGGCTAAGTTAGTGGGGAAAGTGTAATAATTTTAAAAAATAGGATCTTTATTTACTAGGATATTCTAAAGATCATGAATTCTATTTAGTTTTTCATAGCTCTTTTTTCCCTTCATCAACATAGAAAATGGAATTTTTTTTTTTAAATAGGGGATCACTTATTTTATAGTGAACAGTGTACTATTACTTTTAAATTTAAAGTATCTCATTACACTGAACCGAGCCAGGAATGTTACTGATAGAGAAGTGGCAAACAGATTTTTATTTGCACCAATCAATGTTCTTGAAGTATGTAAATACCAATAAACTACATTAGTAATCATTTTCTGATACATCATTTCTATGTCAGATTAATTGGTTTGAAAAATTATGCATACTTTCTTTTGCAAATTGAACTGGGTATGATGATTTACAGGCTCATTTTCCTCAGTGATAGTGTTTCAGTAGTTTTGTCGATATGCTTAAAGCATAAAACAAAGTCAGTGAGGAGGCTAGGAACAGAGAGACATGAGACCCAGTCTGGTTCTGTTTGTATGACATTGAACAGAAAACCTCTTGAAGACCCAGCTTTATCAGAAAGTAAAGAAATTGAAGTAAATGACATTCCAGATGTATTTTAATTCAGAAATCTGTATTAAAATAAGTAAAACTAAGAAGCCACAAGTTTTTCAAATTTAAAAGCATGCTTTTGTAACTTGTGGCCTGTATGTCACGTCTTTGATATAGTACTTCACTTTCACAATACCCTGAGTCTTCTTAATGCTGTGTTGGTTCTGCTATCTTTACCTAATGTTCTTTATCTGCTAAGCCTTGAAAACCTATGATTTCAAAAGAAGTACAAAGTTTTTGCATGGTAATTTTTTTATTGCCTAATTTATAATTGATGCAATGTCTGTGTTTTTAACACCTATAGCCTATCTTCCCTTTTAAATGCTTTCATTTTTTGCAACACTGGAATGTGCTATTTTAAAAAGAGATATAATGATTTATGTATGCTAGAAAGAATATTTTATTTCTTATGCATTAACTACAAATATTAGAGGAAAATAATTTTTCTTAAAATATATGAAAAATAAATAGGTTTGGAATTATGATTTTTAGTAATTTGAGCTGCCTCTGTTTAAAAAAATGAAATCTGTCTTCTCATTAACACTATTGTTGTGTTATTTTTTTAAAAGTGTAACTTTGGTTTCTTTATATTTTTGGTTCCCTTTTTTTATTATACCTCCCTACCCCATCTCTCTCTACACAGGGTGGGTATTCTGCTCCCTCCTTCTCTCCTTGGCAGGGCTCCTTCCAGGGGATCCCACGGACTGTTCCACCGCACCGCAGACAGAGTGAGTCTGTGTCTCTCACTCCTATCCTGCTCTGTCTTCCCCTTCATGATATTTCCCTTCTGCATGATCTGTCCTTTCCCAGCACCTCCTCTCCTGTTCAGTGACCTGCAGGCCTGTGCTAAACCAGCACTCCCTGGGCTCCTCTCAATTAACACTCCCTTTGACTGCATGTAAATAGACTTCCAACTAGAGCATTAGGAGAACTATCTGAAGTTAATTTCATTCTAAAGTTGTTAAAACCTATTGCCAGTGACCCTAGACCTACTGACATGCATCTGTCTCTAATGCATTTTTTTTATGACCTTGAGATATGTGAATAAAAATTGTTTTTACCTAGTTATGTTAAAAATGAATACTGTCAGCAGTGGCATACTGTTTAGTGAACAGGCTTATATAGACCATTGCATATTTCTTTAAATATTTCCTAATAAAAAGGCTTTGATTACATTTTATTACCTCCTAAAATAAAAATCTTTTAAGTCATTTTTCAAGGGTGTTTCTTAACAATATGTCCTTGTAATTCATCAGCTGCTTTACAAGTACAGAAGAAATGGCTTTTGAATATGCATGGTTTACTAACATTTCTAATGATTTAGTAATTGTTTGATTTTTAAAAATCTGTTTACATTAAAAAGGATTGTTTATTTTCTTTTATGCACTTAAGTATATCTGGTAAGTTGGTTATATTTTATCCTTTTTGAAAAGTCACCACAAAAAGTTAATAATGTTAATGAAAAAGAGATGTAAATATGGTCAATCAGAGTCACTTTTATGTCTTCTCCATAGATTTACCCTTATTTATGATTCATATCAATCTTTTCATAAGTTTTCCTTATCTGTGTGATGTATCAAAGGTCCAAAAGGGGGAATTTTAAGCAATTTAAAGTGATTTGTTAAAATAAAATTTTATTTTTTTAATTAATCAAAATTATTAGGTAGCAACATGATGGTTATTTTTTGTTACGCCTCTGCTCCCTTTCGCACTGTTTGTTTTAAAGAGAAACAGAATAGTTTGTGTAGGCTTTTATATCAAGTAATTTAGGAGCAGTTTAATTTGTTTAGTGGACACAGTGAAAAGAGGAATTTATCTTCTCCTTTTCCATCTCCCACCATCTCTGTAAACTTTATTTACCTCTTTTGTCTTCAAGTAAGTTGCTTTCTTTTCTCCTCTACTTAAAGATTTCTAACACATAAGTAATTACGCTAAATTGCTAGTGATCTAATCCGAATTTCAAGTGCAATTATAACAAATGATAATGTATTTTGGGCTTGTAGCCAATAAATAGTGTGATTGACAGGTTTACCTCAGATTAACACACCTACCTTGAATTTACTGAAGCTCATTTTTAGCCCCTATTCTTTTTGACCACCATTTTTTCCCCCATTCTCTTTCCCCTCAGCTAGCTGTAATATGGGATTAAAGTTTAAGGTTAATTATTCTGTATTGCAGATAGTTTTAGATTTATTTTTAAAACATGTTTCTCAGAAACATCCATTCACTAGTGTCTTATTTGTGTAGCTTTAGCATTCTCTGGCTCCTTTCCTGAGTCATTGGCTTTCCATTTTCAAATGCTTCTTCCTCCTTTCCTCTTGGCTTTTAGAGCTCTCTTTTTCATTTTCCACTATGAAGCGGCACTGTCTTACAGCACTGCTGTCAAGACCTGTCTTTCCAGTTTTTCTAGATCAAACCTTCTTTCCCTGAATCTCCAAGTTAGTAAAAATAAAGTTTTGGTTCTCCAGAGTTCTCCATGTGTAAGCCACCTAGGAGAAGATATGTATACATTGGAGTCTTTTCCTAGGTAAGTTCTCATGGCTAACACAGCTAAGAGAACTGGCCCTAGGTCTTGATCATTGAGACTTGTAGGACCCTGTTTATGGAAAGTGGCGACTCGATAACTTGCTCTTAGCTTTTCGACAGTTGAGCTTAAAAGGTTCCCTTAAAGAAGAAATATGTTCTAAAGTACTGCACTATTTTGAATTTACTCTGAAAACAGCTAAAGCAGTTTACTATTGCCTTTTTACTATTTAAAATTGGTAGACCTTCCACCATAAAAACGATAGCCTGGTATCAATATGCAAAGTGAAATAAATGTTTACAGGGAGTATTTAGCTCTGGTCACTCCAGGAAGCTGCATTAGTCCGGAATGCCCTTTGCTGAATGTAAGAATAACTCTAGAAAAATGGAGATACAAGGAAAGCCCTAGTCTTTAAGTATTTTTCTTTCTCAGGACATTTTGACTTATGTTTCTTTTCTTGAGTATATCACTAGTGTCAACTTGAGGATGTTTGTTCTCCGATTTCAAAATAAATTTTTCTCTGGGTTAGCAGAAAATACCTATCTACATGTAGTGGTTCTTCCTATTTATTGTCAGTAGGCACTTCAGCTTTTGTCCAAATTAACTTAACTGGCATTGGTTTAGTCTCTCTAATTACCAACTGTGTAAAATTAGAAGAAATAACCTACCCATAATGGAAAATTTAATAAAAATAGTTACTTTTGGCAAGGGAAAAGCCTTAATGGTAATCTCAAATAGCATTTCTGGCGAGAGCATATGCTTGTAGTAATTATTCACTTTTCAAAAAGTTTATTTTGAGATAATACCAGCTTCTTACCATGCCTAAAATGACTTAAAATTTGCAGTTTAACACCTTGCTTAAAGGAATTTAGAAATCTTACCTACTTTTACCTTAACATGTGCAATAACTTAGATGGAAAGAAAAAAATTGTTTTGAAACACCAAAAATAACGTAAATGCATCTTTGTGTCTCAACAGCAGATTTTTGTAATGTTCCCTGATTTCTAAATTTATATTATAATAATAACTAATTATATTACCAGAATTACATTAAGAATGGTGATTATATTGTCTTTCTACCCTCTTCCTTCTATTATAACCTTCAGAGGTTTTTTCACAAGCCTTTTTGAAAAGCAACATAGATTACAACCCACTATGTATTTACTGTATGAAACTATGTATTTAAAACTCAACACCATTTGTGTGTATATTTAACACAGAGATAAAAGATTCATGAAATAGTACTTTCTCCTAGGACATATGATACTCATATATTTTATTCTTAATTTTTTTGTTTTGCTTTTTTTTCACAGTATCATTATGCGAATATTTTTCATATGAGGGGTGGCCCTCCAAAATGGAATTTATTTATAAAAAATTGTGTAATTATTCTTACATGTTTAAACTTCAGTCACCTTCAAAGTACTCTCCTTTTGATGCAATACACCTATTGAGACATTTTTTCCACAGCTCAGAACAGTTTTTGAACTCATCGATTTTGATACCTTTTAGTGCTTCTTGTGTTTTTTGTTTCAATTTCTCCACATCAGCAAAACGTTTCCTTTTGAGGACTTTTTTTATCCAGGAAAACAAAAACTGTTGCTTGGGGCAAGATAGAGTGAATAGGGTGGGTGGAGCATTGGGGTTGTACCATTTTTAGTCAAAAACTGCTGAACACTCAGTGTGGTGTGGGCAGGTGCCCTCGTAAATCACCCATCATGAAATGGGCAAATGCGTTGAAAGAGTCCTCAAAAAGTTTCACCAAAGCTGAAGATAGCCTCCCACAACAAGGCCAGCTGGTGCACTGATATAGATGGTTTCCCAGAACACTCACCTTACAGAGGAAGCCTGTACTACAAGGGGCCCACCCTCCAGAAGGTAATTCCGATTTTGGGGGTTCCTCTTCATATAGTAAATATTTCTTAAGATAATTTTAATGGCTTCATGATATTACATTATCATGTGGATATACTCTAACTTATTTCATTTTTTACCCTGTTCTTGGGCATTGATACTGTTTCCATTTTTCCCTATTAAATAAAGATACTATTGCAACACAGGTCATTCTTATGTATAGATCAGTGTCAGCATCTCTCTTAAGTAGATTTCTAAAAGGATGTTACTTAATTAAAGGCTGTGCATTTTCTAGAGAAGCTTGGTGCGTATTGTTGAACTGTCAAACATGCTCTTAAGGTATGCATCAATGTGGCTCAATCTGATTGGCTTCACCATATGACTAATTTTATACGTGAGGAGTCTATCAACTTCATTGCTTTAATGAGAAATCAGCTTTAAGAGTGACTTTTCATAAAGGTAAAATATTTTCCAGTGAAATGGAATCTAGGGTAACTCAGTAAAAACCGAACAATTCAATTTTACACTAAGGTAATTTTTTGATATGTGGTTAATATGTAGAATATGGTTCTTGGTCCATTTTTGCAGCCAGTTCAAGTGCTGTTTAGTGTAGTTATTGGCTAACTGACTAGAAATGTGCACCAAATTCATGGTCCCAGTACATTGTCCCATAAACCTAGGCGTGGGTTAGTTTCTCTTTCAACAACTTGCAATTATGAGAAACACAACAATTATTGTTTCCTGTATAAGCCTTTTATAACAACCTGCTATGCAGATTTTGGGATTGTTAGCTGTATTTGTTGCTGTAGCTAGTTCCTGCGGTGTCCTACTCTGGATAAATTTGGTCATGCCAATGGAATTGTTACTTAGTTTTATTTTCTGAACTACTGTGCATCCCAAAAGTAGATGTTGATGGGTTCTGTGGCTCAGAGACATGAAAATTAAGCATCTTATACTGACTGTGCCTGTAGTAAATTCTTACTTAAGTCACTGTTACTCACTCTGATAGCTTTTAAAAGCAGTTAACTGATCAACTTAAAAGAACCGTTGAATTTATTTTAGAATTTACTTATTTATATTTATAAATCGGATAATTTTTCTAACTTCTCTGAGATTGAGAGGCACCATTCTGAGATATAAGGAAATAAGGATGCATTTCTGGTTCCCAAGAAACCTTGGAGGCTGTGACTGGGTTTATGTGAATTATAGAGCAGAGTTCATTTAAGCTACAGTAGTCTCCCCTCACCCTCAAGGTATACATTATGAGGCCTCTGTGGATGCCTGAAACCATGGATAATACCAAATCCTTATATGTACACTATTTTTCTTCCTATACACATAAACTTTTTCAACTTAAAGAGGAAGTACGTTACAGCTTCTCTTTGGCATATCCTAATTGCCAGCATCATTACTCTGGTGCTTTGGGGCCACTATTAAGTAAATCAAGGGTTACTTGAACACAAGCACTCTACAGCGTGGATACAGTGGACAAAGGATGAGTCACATCCTAAATGGGGTGGTGTAAGATGTCATCATACTACTCAGAACAGCACAGTTAAGAACTTATGAATTGTTTATTTCTGGAATTTTCCATTTAATATTTTCGGACCATGGTTGATTACAAGTAACTAAGACTGCAGGGACCTGAAACTGTGGACAAGGGGTGACTACTGTAGTTATACTTGGGATCCAGTCATGTCTTCCATCTCTAGTGAGGTGTGGAGCCTCACTAATAATTTAGAACGTTATATTTAAGGCATCTGTGAAGATCAGATTACGCTTAATTGGTCTTTAATGCAGCACAGCAGTCATAAAAGTAAACCAACAAATACTGAGTTGTATTTAGTTTATAATGCAGAAGACTGAAATTATTTTTAAAAAATAATGTCTACTTTCTTCATAAGGGATTACATGCAGCTAAACCTTTTTAGATATTTTGAATATGAATATAAAATTATGTCAAAATTCTTTTGAATATTTTATTTGGAAAAATTCAAGTGATTACTTTTAAGTGTGAGAGCTTTTACATACACTGTCTGTAGATATGAATATTTGTAGTAACTTGCAAGAAAGTGTAACACTTTAGTAAGAAAGTCTATATCTATTAAATCGTTTTATTTCATACAAGTATATTAAATAATAATGTCTAGGAAGAAAAACAAAGGCAAAGCAGGTACTGTTGTTGGCTGCTACCCAATCATGGCAATTCTTTGGTGTTATGTGTGGTCTCTGACACCATTGTCCTGTCTTTTTCTTGTCTCTGCTCTCCCATTATGCTATTGGCAAGGAGTTGAGAAGTTAGTCCATTACTTCTCTGACAAAGCGTGGTACAGTACAATTTCAGATTTCTTCCTACCACCTTTCTCATAATCACTTTTTTGGTTTTGTTTTGTTTTTTCCAGTTTGCATGATGCATGTCAGAGCCTGCATGAAATTACAGGCATGTTACAGATGGCACCATTTCCCTCTTTCTTTTAACCCTTAAAATGTATTTAATAATAATAATAAGCTCATATGTACCAAGAAAATAATTTTAGGTGATTCCTGTTTCTATTATGCAGAGTATTATTTCACTTCAGAACATTTCCTGCTTTCTATTTTACACACCTTGAAATATTTTTACTCCATCAGGACTTGATGTATCTAGCTGCCATGTTATTATTGTTGGTTACTTTAGAACAAGAATCTTTACAGAAACTAATATGAGTATTTTTTTTCTTATGATAATGCTAGAAATCTTTGAACTGGTGTGAAAAGGTGAGGTTTTTCTTGGCAATGAGTGCTAATTAGCCTTTCCTTGTATTCAGTGTATTTTTTCAAGTGGGCCACTTGGGACCACTGTTTCCCACAAATACTGCTCCACAGTGTGGCTTGCATTTGGTGTTTGAGAATTATCCTGTGTAGGGTAGGTCAGCTAAGAAGGAAATAGGGTATTATCCATTATCTGAATGTTGGTTTTGAATGCCTATTGAATTTTTAAAATAATATCTGGTTATGTTGCATATTATGAAAGTCTGTGAACTCATTAGAATTACCCAAATAGCAGAGAATAATAATGTTTTAGTACAGCATTTTAAATTCTCAGTGGGTTAAAATTCTGGCTTTGCTCTTTGCTAACGTGTGTAAATTTGGACATCTTAAGTTCATTTAACCTTAGCTTACTTATTTACCAAAAGAAAATGTTACCTTTCAGTCTAGGGTCTTGTGATAATTAGAGATCATACACGCAAAATTAGCCTGGCTATCTACCTTTGCAAAAAAGGGAAACCCTGTTCTCAGTCCAGAGCATAACATTTCCCAAGTATTTGTAATGTGTCAGGCATTATACTAAGCACTTTGTATGCATGTTACCATTTAACATTTACAGTGATTCAATGTGATGTAGATAACTTATTATCCTCATTTTATAAATTATGAAATTTGAACTCAGAGTAGTAGGATAATTTTCCCAGTGTCTCACTGACAGTGATAGACTCGGGACTCAAAATCCAAATCATTCTGACAATTAAGAGCTAAATGATTCAATGCTTTGTTGTACTAGCTCCTTCATATAGCTGTATGTAAATTCTTTCTAAACTTTAAAGTGCCTTGCATGTTCCAGCTCTGGTGTCTGTCCAGAGAGGCCCTTAAGGAACCTTGACATGGAACGTTGCTTCTGTATCATATCACATGTGCCTGCTATGGATTTAAAACATTTGGATGTGACCAGCATTACTGAAATATATATTTGGAGCCATGAAACCTCTTACTCTGTAGCAACTAGTTTATTATTATGCTGCTATAGAATGTACCTCTTTTTTTTTTCAAGACCCAGTTACAGAAACATCATGGCTTAAATTCATCAGTTTTACATCTAAATCATAGGTAACATTTATTATGCATATTTGATATGCTAGGAGGTCCTGTGATAAGTATTTTACCTGAATAATATAAAATATATTTAATTATTAGAATTAGAAGTGGAAAATAGCTGAATACTTAAAACAATATTCACAACTCATTTTATCCAGAAATATTTAGCCTCCAAATAAAAACCATTTGTGGCTTAGCTGTGTTCAAGTTAAAAGGTAATCTTTCTTGCTATCCTTCTATACATGAATCATTAAGCTAACCCCAGACTTACTTAGGGTAAACTTTTTCTTTTTTAATTATAAGATTTTTTTCCATCGGTGTTTTTTAAAACTTGTTTTTATTTGATCATTAGTGCTGCATCATTGACCTCATAGGAAAGTATCATTTGGATAATTATTACCAAAGTAGTAATTCTGGAATATACCACTTACTAATACTCATTTATTTATTTATTCGTTTTTCTAGCAAATGTGTGCGTCTATTCTCTACAATGTTCCAAATACTAGGGCTACCAACTACAATAACAAAAATGAATGAAGCATGGTACATGCCTGTAGGAGCACAGAGTCTCTGGTTATCTTTTTAAGTAGCCCAAAATAGACATTTCAGATTATCATTGGAGATGCCTACCAATCCCGTGCACAATTAATTACCCAATAGTGCTTGTCATTGGCACTCTTGACCTTGCCACTTGTAACTGTTGCATCTGAGAATAAACAGAATAGTGTGCTGAAGTGTTATGTGTCTAACTAAAGTAAGACTTGAAGTTACTTAGTCCAGTTAAAAGAAGCACTTAGCTCTTAAGTCTAAGGATGGGTCCACATTTTAAAGCTTCAGTAACCAACCCTTTTATACATTGCAACCCTCTTACATGAGTAATAAAGTTCTACTTATTTGCAACTACAGGAGTTTCCTGAAGCACGCCCCCCACTACGCCCCCCGCAGTAGTGAGGGTTCCTTTTTGCCCTGAACCTTATAGGCTGAGGCTATGAAATGAATGGGCAACTTCCCCAGAGGTTTTTTTCTATTTTCTGCCCCCCCCCCGCCGATACAGGGCTTCATCTTACTTCTCTAAAACCAGAAGCCTGGAACTCATCTTAAATTCCTCCTGAACAGCTACTTACCTGCCCCCACCTTCAAAATCCCTTTCAATCCTTTGCAGTTTTTCTTTGACTATCCTAATTTTAGACCTTTATAATTTATCATCTGGGATGCTAGCAATAGCATACTACCTGGCTGTTCTGCTTACAGTCTCATCCCCTTCCTTTACATACCTCAGTGATTCCACCAGAGACACTGTAAAATGCACATTGAATCTTAATGATTCTGCTGCTTAAAATTCATCTGATTCACAAGTCAGACCTACTTAGCCTTTAGGAGCTGATCCTTACCTATACTTCTCACCAGCACTGTGTTCTCCCAATTCAGTCTAACAATTTAAAGTTACTAGAACATACCGTGTTCTTTTTTTTCGCCTCTGTGCTCTAAACTTGTCCTCGATACACTGAATACTCCTCCCTTTGTGTCTGTTTGGCAAACTCCTACTCATCTTAAAACTCAGTTCAGATGTTTGTGATTCTCAGATGCCCTCTGACATCTCTGATCAGGAATATGTTTTCTTTTTGTTTCCCTCCCTGTGTTGTTACCCCTGAGACATGATCTCATCATTTGTGTACCTACCTCCCTCACAAGGCCTCTCAACTACAGGAATAGCATTGTATTCAGCTCCATGTTTTCCTACACCTAACAGTGCATGACATTTTTTAAAAAATGAATGAATGGTCTTTACTATTCCTTCCTGTTGGTCTTATTATCCGTGAGAGCATGGGGTCTTTCTTTTTATATTTAGAATTCATTCTAAAGATGTCCAAGGGCACAGAAGCAGTAGTGAATGTGACAAGATAAATTGTTAACATTTTGCCTTTACATTAATACAGTTGAGTGTTTAGAATTTGGAGAAATTGTACTGCAAGCAACAAGCTATCAGAATACATGTCTTCTTGACTTGCTAGATGTGAAGAGGCAGCTTGTTGTTCAACTTACCAGTGTGTAATTAGACAGTCCAGTCTTTTTTGGGTAACCAGCTCTACACAATCTTCCTCATACCAGAAGCAAGTCATTTCCTTGGTCTTTGCTATAGTCATATCTTGATCTTTTCAAGAGACTTTTGTTTTTTTAATTTAATTTTTAAATTACAGTTGACATGCAATACTATATTAGTTTTAGGTGTACAACCCAGTGATTAGACATTTATATAACTTACTAAGTAATTACCCTGATATATCTGGTACCCACCTGACACCATACATAGTTATACATAGTTATTACAATATTATTGACTATATTCCCTGTGCTGTACTTTACATCCCCATAAACTATTCTGTAATAACTAATTTGTACTTTTTAATCCCTTCACCTTTTTCTCCCATCTTCCCCCAGGTCCCTTCTACCTGGCAACCATCAAAATATGAGACTCTTTTCTTTACTGTAGTAGCACGGACTTCCAAACTAGTTTTCAAATAAATAATACAGCAATACATTTATTTTAGGATAGGGAAATTCTATCATACCACTTTTAGTAAAAATAAAAATCTATGTTATTTATTCATTATTCAGAATCCACTGATTTATTTAATGTAATCAAGCAATAGTTCAGACTTTTTAAATATAATTGTTCAGTCTAACTCCTCTTAGTTAAAAACTCAATTTTATTTTTAAAAATCTGGGTTTTCTAATTTTTTTATATTTGATGTGGAGCTTCATTACATTTAATAAAAGCTGCTCATCTTTCTATCTGCATTATTTCCATTTAGTTCTCTGATAAATCGTAGTCAGTGGGGAAATATAATTAATCAGAACAGTGCAAATGGATAATTTATCTACAATTCCCAGTGCCCCTTTTCTGGAGATTTGGTTATCTTAATAAGTTTATTACTTTGTCTTAACTTGCAAAATTTTACCGTGCTTTGAGCTGATAGCGCATATTTATGTCTGCTTTTTCTTACTAGCAATAGACATATTACAGTGAAGTTGTTTTTAACTGGTCACTATATTTTCAAAGGTCTTAGTTGTTTCAAGATTTTTAACTTTGAAACTATTGTTTTTGAAGTCGAAAGGGGAAAACAAATCTCCATTTGGTTAACCATTTCATGCTGCACCTGTCTCCTCCTTGGTTGTTTTTTCTCCCCCCATTTGGTAGATTTTAGTTTGAGTATTAGGGTCCTGCTCTATATTTTTACTAATTTCTGTAGAGCATATGATCGCTTTGGCATGGTCATTTTTTTCAAGGGAATCCCAATGAGAATCTTTTAAAGTAATTAGGTGATGATTTTAGTACCTTTCTTTTCCTCCTTCTTCTTTCTTCTTCTTTCTTCCTCCTCTTCCTCCCCCTTCTGTGTCCCTCCCCTTCCTCCTCCCCCTTCTGTGCCCCTCCCCTTCCTCCTCCCCCTTCTGTGCCCCTCCCCTTCCTCCTCCCCCTCCTTCTCCTCCTCCTCCTCCTCCTTTCTTTTAGTACCTTCATTCTTGAAGGACAGTTTATTAATCTTTATGGTGATTTATTGTGAAAATGCCCACTGACTTTAAAGTCTAGGATGTTTCACTTTAGTAAAAACTGAGGTAACATTTTTATTTTAAACATTCTAAAATAAGAATTTAATATAACATATTCTGTGTGGATTAATTTTGAGTAGTCATTGTCTTGATTTTATTATCTTGTAAATAGCAGTTCGGCCCTATTCCACCATGGCCAACTATCCCTCCAAGAATCAGTGAACTTTGTTCTCAAGAAGTCCCTGATTATATACCATTATCTAATCCCTGATCACTGACCCTGGCAGCCATAGTTCAGTGCTGGTCAAGGAGGTGGAAAAAGTGGCAAACAAATGTTACAGTCAGTATAAATAGATTCACCTCTTCTGTTGGGGAAATTAGATATACTGTGTAGATTTGTTTACAGATTAGCATACTATTAAAAAGTTATTTTAGTAGTAAAAATGGTCCTTTAAGTTCATGTTTCAAAGCCCTGTGCCAGGCTTTTCAGCCCATGTTATTTTGTAGAAAGTGTAAGTTTGTGTATGAGTGTGTTTATACACATATAGCAACTGTCCCTGTATCAGGACATGATCAATAGGCTCTGCCCCATATAAACTATTTGGGCCATTGAAAGATGACTTTAAGATTCATATTTCTTTACTGAATGCACAAAACTAATGGAAGTTGCAGGTTTCCTCTGATTTGTATAGAATATAACCACACAGTGAGCTCTAGAAACCCATGTGCAAGGCACACTGGCCTCTTTAAGAACTTTGGTATTGTGGGCTTCTGAGCTTTAGTTCAAGTGACAGGCAATTTCACATTTGTTATATCTCAGCCATCATTCCAAAGACTGATCATTTTTAATTTATTAAATGGACGTTCACTCTTTGGCAGGGTAAATCTATTTTCTATATATTAGCCGTAGCAAAACCTTAGTTGATCCATTATATGGCAGTGAGACAGAGTAAATAAGCTATGAAAACATTTTATTCTGAAACTTTTCAACAAGTATATTAAAGATGTAGCATTAGCTAAGTGCATTGACCTATTTTTTTAAACTAGAATTTCCTATCAACTGAGAATATAATCTGTATTTTAAACCTTATTCTTGATAGAGGTACAGCACTTTGACACTTTTTTTTACAGTTTTTAAATTTTACTCATTTGAAATTATAAAGAATAATTTCAATTATTTTTAATGAGTAGAATTTGTGGTATAATATATATCATGAAGAAAAGTGTTGCACAATGTCCTCTGTAGCATATTCTGACAATTTCATATCCCCTTATTTCTAGGAAAAATGATTTGTTTCATATTTCACTTTCACATCAATTTAACAAAAATGAAAGGCCATATTTGTGGGAAATGACATTTCAAAACTGGGAAAAAGGAAAACATATTTATGAGGAAAGAAATGATTCATTTCAGAAGCATGGTTCTGTCTGATCTCAATTAATCACAATTAAATATATACTTCATTGAGTAAATATTTACTGAGAGCCTACCATGTGTTATGCTCTCTATAAGGCAAAGACAGGGGAAGAAACCTTTTCCTGGGACCTGAGTGCCATTAGTCATTAGGTAGGTATTTAAGGTTAAAGTCAACATTGTGCCAGTGCTAGATTGGAAGTGACAAATGCACCCGAGTGTTTTGTAACAAATTTGTGTGTGTGTGTGTGTGTGTGTTATGATATGCAGGACCTTTAAAGCACAGAGCCTAGATCTGAATTACTATAGTCAGACCATAGTACCTTCCTTGACCTTCAATAACTTCCTCTGTCACTACTAGTTACTTTCTATTACCCTCTTTTATCTTCTATATAGTACTTCTCATTATCCTGAATAACCTTAGAGTTTTCTCTGTTTATAATCTGTATCTTTTCAATAAAATGTAAGACCCATGAGAGGAGAAATTTTTTTCTGTGTAGCTCACTACGGTAACCTTGACACTTTGAACTAACTACTTCCTCTAGTCAACTGTGGTAAAGTGATATACACCTTTTCTTTTTTAAAAAATCTTGAAAATTGGTAATATTCTCAAGGTCACAGTTACTATCTGAATGCTTTATGGAGATTAAACCAAAGTACTATGGAAATCTTTCTGTCAAGCTCTCATACAAAGTTTTAAATACTTAATGAATCAATTAAGGCAGGAATCTTTTTTCAACAATAAATCAGTACTTTAAGTTTTTTCTTTTCTGTTGGGTTTTGGATCTTGTTTAGTGTTTACTGCCTGTATCATTTTTGTTTGCATTATCACTCTGTGTCTTGTGAATTTAGTTGAATGTTGCAGTTTTTAATTTAAAAGAACATACTTCTCTTACATATTTCTCATTAAAACATAATAAGTATCCACACAGCCTAATTGGAACTTACATTCATTCTAGGTGGCATTTCTAAAATGAATTGTTGCTAATGTTGTTTTTAATTTTAATAGCCTCAAGTACTACAGCCTTCCAGCAGCCTTCCCAGACCCACAGACCACACCCAGGGAAAACTAATAAAATCTCAACATATCGAGGACCACAGTGAGTGCACAACCCAGGGCATACATCAGGGTATTGCACATCTGGACGAAAGCTTTACACATAACTTGGAACAAGAAAGGAACTGTGGTGTGGAAGACCAACCTTTTTCCTCAAACCTGCAATTCACTAAGGATCTGGCTAAGAGTACACCTTCGGAAGGAAACTTGAACATGACTGTGGATGCTCAAAAGCCTTATCATATGGCAAATAATCAAAGTAATGACTTGCAGATTGTACCCACTTCTCCTCAAACACTTACCCAGTCAAATACAGTAGACCAGGCTAAGAGAGTTGGACGAAATCAGTCTTCATTGGAGGACTACACATGTCAGCCCAAATCCTTACAGCTTCTTAAGCCATCCATCTTAAATTCTTTGGTACCTCCTTCAGTTTCTGAACCATCTTCAAGTAGGACTCCCACTTATAAGAACTCACCAATAATTGCACCATGTAATTCAGCAAAACTTAAGCTAACATCTAGTCAAACAAATCTTGCAAATAATCTAAATCTAAAAGCATCTAAGCTCCGCCCTCCTTCTGGCTCTTTCAAACAAAAACAAATAAGCAACCCCCAACTAGAACCTCAAAACTTTCAGGCCAAGACAAGCATCCCAAGACCCCTAACAAAAAGAAAAGAGATCATGCAGAATCCGAATGGCAATTTGAATTCTGGGGATTGTTTGGCTTCCAATCGACACTTTCGTCTTCCTAAACCAAAGATACATTAAGTACATAGCCATCACCTGCCAATTTGTTTTTTAAAAAACAATCTGTTCTGTAATAGCTTTTCATGCAGTTTGCTGCCATGATGGAGCTTGCAAAATCTCAAAAATTAAAATATGAACGCTTCTACTAGTTTGGGCTTTTCCATTTTATATCCTGGTTGAAGTTCGTAGCATTGAGTATATTTGTCTCAGGTAAACACAAAGTTTACTTACCCATCTCAGAGGCCTACAGAAGGCTCTAATCATGTTATCTACCCCTTTTCACATCAGAAAATCCATAATATTTCACCTAGCAGGCAAGAAATGTGCTTTGCTTATTTAGTCCTTTTAAGGTCTGTATTAATTGTGGTTCTCAGAACCTCTTTTTCACTTGTCCCTCTTGTGAATGTGGTTATTATTTTAAATAAAGATTTACTGATAATGGAAGATGGTAGTCTGTAAGCAGAGTTCTGGCCAATGATTTGTATATTTAAAAGGTCTATGCAAAAGCTCTGTTGATGAATAAAAGATCAGGCCTTTAATGGGAAATCTATGTAAGTTTTATTTTCCCTAGGATCAGCAAGCTACTCTCAATGTTTATTTACCAAATACCCCAGGCTAAAACGTTTCATATTATATATAAACCATTTATATATTACTTAAACATTTTGTTTTATACACACACACATTATGTTTGTTTTTGCTACTGGATAAATTTTGGAAAGCTTGAGATACATCTTGAAACCTGTACATAAAGATGTATTCATTTATAACATGTTGGTGCTGGAGTTTTGCTGGTAATTCAGTTTTGAACCCTTATAGGCTTATGAATCCAGGATAGCTGTTTTAAAGTTCCACCACATATATATTGTCTTTATTGTAATATGTATATTTATTTACTTTCTGCTAATATCTGAAGACTGGAATAATGGACTTGAAATGTTTGCACAAAACTTTGATGGGCTATAAATATCCCATAAATAGTGATTTAAGACTATTTTCTGCAGCAAAACAAGTTAAAATATTTTGACAATACTTACACATTTAAGTAAGACTATCTTGAGAAAACTAGCACTCACAATATTTTTGTTTTGCTGAGTTTTTCAGGTTTCCCTTTGATGTTGGTGTATGTTTGAATGACCATTTCTTGAAAAGTAGATCTTGGAAGAAAAATAGAATTAGAGGGGAAATTATGTTTTATTAAAAGGTATTAAAAGATATTTCAGTGGCAGTATGCTTATTTAATGTGCTAGGAAGGTAGCTGTGGGACCGCCAAGGGACCGGATGTACTAACCTAATCATGCTGTGGACCACTCTTCAAATGGTTCAGTAAATTTGCAGATCATGTCCTCTTTAGGTTGTTCACCTGTTGCTGCTTTAATTAGAATTATTGCCTTTCAGAGAGATAGGCTTTTACAATGTAAATTTTGTTGTGATCAGCTTTCCAAAAATGTATGAAAAGGGGCTGTGCCCAAAAAGTCACTGAAATTTCTAGGGATTCCTTTTAAAAATGTACATTGGTGAAATTGTGTGCCCCCTTTTAGAGAAATAACAGCACATTTTTTACTGTAAATTTCTAGAGGTGATTACTACCATTTTGATGCAGTCTTCCCTTACCATTCAAGTGAATTTGCCATTGACTGGTTACAAACCATTCTTGGATTTGGTAACAGGTGAGCATCATATTCTCATTCGACAACACTTCTTCAGTAGGAGCACAGTAGTTCAAAAAGTTTTTCACATTTTCCAGATACTAGTATAAAGTGATTAGACATGTCAGCAAATCTCTTGTTTGTTCATAGAGATGAGCAATAATGGCTGCAGCCCTAAGTGGGTACTTGTGGTCTTTCATTTTGAAGGACAAAGAAAACTTATATCTTGCAAATGGGATGTTATCACACTATATTTCATTAAAGTAAAACATACTGATGAATTAGGAGGGGTTTGGTTAATTTAGAAGTTGATAGAGAGTCTTCAGGCACATCATTTAGAGGGCGGGGTTCTTTGGAAAAGACAGTAATAGTGGGAAACTAGAAGGCAACAGGAAAAGAAGAAGACCAGCTGTAAGATGGATTGACTCCATAATGGAAGTAATAGGCATGAGTTGACAGGAGCTGAGCAGGGCTGTTGAGGACAGGATATTGTGGGCATCACTCGTTCACAGGGTTGCCAGGAGTTGGAGCCGACTTAACAGCATGTAACACGCATACACACATAGACTCTTGTGTAACATTATTTACAAGTAGGCCTTTATCTTTAAGGGAAAAGTTTTAGTTTTTAACCCCCCAGTCTGAGGGAGATGCCCTTGTCTATTACATAAAAATACTGACTTCTGCAATTTGTTTATTCTGATATTTTCCTGCTCTTTTTTCTCCCTGATGGATTTGCAGAAATATGAATCAGCCCATCAGTTCAAACTCTCCATCTTTGTTGAGCCTTAATCTTAGCAGAAGGCTGATATAAATATATATACACACACACACACACACATATATATATGTGTGTGTGTGTGTGTGTGTGTGTATATATATTTAAGAGAAAAATTAAGATGCTTGCAGAAAACAGTATTTGCCTGCAGTTTTCTTTAAATACTGCAAGAGTATTATGTTAGGCTGCTCCTTAGTAACCATTTGTCAGAAATGAGGTGAGGATGTAGCTCGCCTTAATCTCTGTTTAGTGCTTCTATAAACCAGCTCTGTGCCAACCCCCTGGCCCCTGCACAATGAGAACTCAGGTCACTTTTTCCTTAGTTCTTGTGATTTCAGTGAAGATGGTTGCAGTATATGAATTCCCAGTCCTGAGGAATTTTTCTGGGGATTGGTTAAGCTTTACATTTGTGAAAGAGAAAATTACTCAAGTAGGTAGAATTATACATTTGGCTGTTAATGGGATTCCTATCAAATTCTTTAAAGAAAGCTTGGCCTAGGCCCTAAGGAGTTTATCAGTACAGGTGCAGATGATTTTAATGCATTAAAGGATTACATCATTTAGATGTTAAATCATTTAGAATGGTTATAAAGACTGAGACCCTCTAAAGCATTTTTCTTTTGGAGTCTCATTTTAATTTGTGCAATATTTTCAGGCATATAAAGTACTATTCATTGTATTTATATAGATATTAGGGAACATACTAAGTATTTTAATAAGTAAAAACCTGAACATGAAAGAAAATACCAGATTTGCACTTTAAATGAGCTTAACTGCTTGGAGCTGTGCCTAAAATATTGAAATGCCTCCTATTGTGTGGCTTTTTTGTTGAAATAAACTTCTAATTGTTGCTGTTTGAAGTACAGTTTTTCACAGAATTATATCCTCAGCATGTCACTTTTCCCATTAAAGCACTAAGTTCTTTGAATGTTTCATGGGCCCCTAAGTATACTACTCAATGCATCAAAGAGAACATGCTCCTCCTATAGCTGTCAGTTCTAAATCTTCCTATAGCGTAGATGGTGGTACAGACACAGAGGAACACTTTTCTGAGCAGAGTTGCCATGACAGTTTCCTGGTCTCTAGGGCACCGAGGATATAATTTGGAATCACCAAATAGGCTTGCAATGAAGATCAGTAAGACTGCAGCACATTTTAGTTTACTCTCAAACTTAATAGTTTCATGTTTATAAATTAGGGTGGTTATGTTTGCATGCTTATGCACACATTTAAAAATTAATTATAGCTGTAATACGAATACCTGATGCTTTCCTTGGGGATGATGGCCTTGCTATTTTTCTTAATTCTGATGCTCGGATTAGGTTGTTCTAATTTTCTTTCCACACCTCCCTTCAGTTTTTCTGCTGCAGTAATTTGAAAGAATATATATGAATAAATGATTATGATGGTGGGCACCAGTCTACAACTATGTTATTAACTAAAGATACATCTTACGTTTTAAATCTGTTGAGGATAAGCTATCCATTTTCTCCTTCGTAAAGCATCATCATAACAAAATAATACTGACCTAAGAATTTAAAGTCTCTAAGTCATTACTAACTAAAAAAGAAAACACCACAACCTTTAATATCTGCAGTGTTGTTTTCCCCATTGATTTAAAAAACCAGTTCAGAGTAAATACTGTATATTAGAATTTGCTTGTAAAATGAATTGTAAGAACTGGATGTAAAGTCTCTTTCCTCAAAATGTTGGCATAGTAAATAAAAATAAAGTCCATAATTATAAAAATTTTCTTGTTTCTTCTCAACATTGACTTTCATAGTGTTACTTTTTCTTGGATGTCATTTTTCCCACAAAGATTTAACTGCTGTTCTTTTGGTTGTTTTTTTTTTTTTTCTTTGCAAACTGTCATTTCACATACACCCTTGTACACACATATCATACTCCAAGCTTTGAATAGGAGTTGAACAATAGTTTGTTGTGTTTTCACAAATTCCGTAAGTTGTCTAGTACTTCAGTTTCCATTTTAATCAAATAGCTGCTTTATCTTAGAAAATAGTGGGATAATGTGTAAATTTTACTTTAAAAATGCACAGCACCTTGAATTAGAATGCTATATAAAAGGGAGAATCATAATTTTTATCATTTTATTGTTAAGTATTACATGTACAAAATAGCTTGAAACAAAGGATGTTTAGTGAAATTTTACGTAGTGTTCTAGGAATGAAAAGAATAGGGAATTTATAATTTATTTTCCAATTTAACTATGTACTAATTATAGGAAATAAAAAGTTGCATTGATATTGATATGTTATTAACAGAATGGTTTTACATAAATGCTAGAAAAAAATGAAGGAAATTTCATTAGTAGTAAATTTGATAATGGCATTTATCATTTCTTAAGTCACCTATACCAGTTTTAAGGCCTTCTGAGTTATTAGCAAGTATTTTCTTAGACTAACTCAGAAAAAAACTTTTTAATCTGTCATCAAGTATAGTTATTTCAGTTTCTCATTTTGTTGTTTATTCCACATTTTTCATTTTGAAAAAATGTTTTTCCCCCACAGAAAAGAAAGTAGAAGCTAATTCTGACTTTTTCTGTTAATGGGGTTGAAGCAGTTTTAATGGGATGTCTTACATATATCAGTCACTGTGCTAGCTGTTATGTGTACAGAAGTGAAGACCACTTGGTCTGTGCCTCTTGGAGCTTAAGGACCACAGGCAGTTTTTAACTTCATGCCATCCAGTTCAGGAGTATCCTTGCATTTCCTATTCACATTTTGTTTTGAACATAACAGTAAAGATCCTTTTTATCTAATTTCATTCTGGGCTGTAAATCCCTGCATTGTTCTCATTTTTGCTTCTGTGTTACGCTAATTTTTGTTTATATACCTTAATTTCCCTTTGAAACCCTGGCCTTTCATAATTGGATTGTACTCAAGAACTCCTTTAGCCATATTGGATATTCTTAATCTGCCTTTTCTTCCTTAGATGATTAGTCAGGATTTAATTTTGAGGTTTCTCAGCTATCTTAAACTACCTTCCCATTTAGGCCTCAGCCCATAAGATCTCACTTTTCGAAATCTACCTTTAACATTCAACTTATGTCATCTTCATTTTCCTTCTATTGCATTCTCTTGTACAGACAAAATATAATGTGGTGTAGTTCTTATTTCATTGCCATTTTTTGCTTTGTGGTCTCTGAGGAGAAATTTAGGTCATCTAGTACAGGGGTCCCCAACTTCCTGGCCGTGGACTGGTAGCTGGGTCTGTTAGGAACCAGACCACACAGCAGGAGGTAGGCTTGAATGCAATTCACTTGAATTATCCCAAAACCATTCCCCACCCCACCCTGGTTCCTGGAAATACTGTCTTCCACAAACTGGCCCCTGGTGTCAAAAAATGTCAGGGACCACTTATCTAGAAGAACCTTTCCTCATTCATGAATTTCTCCCAAACAGCCCTCAAAGTGCCATCTATCTCATGAAAACATGAAAGAAACAATTCCTCAGAGGCATTTCTCTGATTTTTCAACCATAAAAATGGTGTTGCTGTTCTCCAGATTCCTAAACAACCTGTTATTTAATCCACACATAAATTTATTCACCATCCATTTTGAGTATGGATAATGCTGCTTTAGTTACATTTTAAGTGATTACAGTTTTTGGTGAAAGGATATCTCAAATGCCAGTCTGCTGAATTGAAAGATAACTGCCTGGTCATCATTCCTCACAATAAACTGTTGAAATGCCTGCTGTGTGGCAGGCCCCAGGTGTGATCTTGTAGGGGATCAAGGAGACATAGTTCCTGCAGAGGAAGCCATCAAGATGTGTCAGCAGGACACATTCCCAAACAAAGCACTGTCAGAGGACTAACTGTACAGTAAAGAGATGTTTGCCATCACATGTGAACTTGCCTCCAAAACCATTCGTTCTTGCAAATGTGCATTTGTGTTAGAAGAAAAAATGATACAACCTGACAAAAATTAGATCATTATGTAATCTTAAATTTGTAGTGGGCAATGATACATTCCATCAGCCTGAGACATGATCAGTTCAAAATACTAAAGAATTACAAGGAATTTTCATGACAAATATTAGTGTAGGCTCTATACTTATGTAATATAAATTAAAGGTAGTTCAAGTGCAAGAATTGCAATCGAAGACAAAACATAATAGTACCTGTGATGAATTATTAATGCGTGTTGTTTCTTAAACTGTTCCGGACTAATTCTAAGGTACAAACACATGCACTCCAAACTCCTTTCTACTTCAGTCAGGTTCAAAGATCCAGGGCTGGACAGAGCTTGGAGGAGATGTTCAGAGAGGGAGTGGAGTGGTGATCTGCCTTAGAGCTCCCCAAGAATTTAAAGGAGAAACAGAGGAGACCATGGACTTATAGTTGTGAATAGTGCAAAAAGCATTGCTTCAGTTACAGAAGACCAGCCACAGACAAAAACTGGACAATGAAACATGAAAAATTGACCTTGCTAGTAGAGAAATGCAAATTGAATGACAGGCCATTTATATGTATGCTTTATATGAAGAGCTACTTGAAGGAATGGAAAATTAGACATAAATGCCTGACAGGATGAAAATGATCAAATTATTTCATCCATATTACAAAACCATAGTCAGTGCTCTGGAAGAATATTCAGAATATTCAAGTTATAATAATATTTACTAAAACATTCTCATAACTGGGACAAAAGCAAAATAATAAAACTGTTAATGCAGTACAAACCCAATATGTATAAATTCTTATATAAAAGAATAACATGGTAAGACTGGGTGGTTTTATTTTTTTATTTTCATCATACATTTTCTATTTTTTTAATTATGAGACTGTGCTCTTATAATCAGAGAAACATTTTGTTTTAAATAACAGTCATTTCTGTTGCCTATGCACATAGGCATTCACTAATTGGACCCCCTTATTCCATCCCACCCCTCATCCCAGGCACACTATTACTGAGTTAAGAAGTCTTATGAGAAGGGAGAGAGGAGTCACCTTGTCCTTGGGGATTTCTAAGTTTAATCATGGATCCACCACAATCTTCTAGTCCACATTTAAGTTTTGGACCCAGAGTACCCACAGAACCTTCCCTGCGCTGTCATGGCTAGGACATAGTCAAATGAAGGGGGATAAAATAGTAAAGCCACAGGAAACTTAGGAGCAACCAGGTCTCCTCTAGACCCCTGGACCTACCTGGTCTGCCTTTGAACTCAACTAATTTGTCGAGGTTTTGTCTTCTACCCAGCCTTCTCTTACTCCCTGGGTTTGCACAGCACCTGGAGGATGTCCCCTCATTGGGAACCCACCCCATCCTGGAGGGAGCTCCTCCAGGACTGATACGCATGCCTCTCAGTCTGGTCATAGGCACATTTGTTACATGAGTGGATGAGTGGAAGGTCAGGATAAGAGCTGCAGAAAGAGTGACTATGAATTTGAAAGTCCCCTCCTTTCCCCAGCCAGTTGAGCTGAGGTGAGGGATGGGGCAGGACATTCACTTCTTTAAAATTTCTCTTATTAACTCACTAATGCAAGTTATAACATTTGAAATGGAGGCTATTTAGAACATGATATAACAGGATGTGAAATGTCACTTGTGTATAACGACACAGTCGAATTGACCTCAGCAAAGTGTTACTTTATCTCCTATGCCTCTCTCACCAGACTTGTGTGGAGCAAGGATATATGTGTCTAGTGCTTTCTGACACAAACTGGAAATAGTTATCAAAATCTGTTTTGGAGGCATACAAAACTATTGCATTTTCTTTCATTGTTAGCTCTGTTTACCATGTGTAGCCACTCAACACAATGAGTAAAACCAGAGAGGGCACTCAGAGAAGAGACGAGATGAGACAGGAAGTGATGATCCTTATATTACAGCCATGGGCAAAAGTAGGTGTACAGTTGTGAGTACACAAAACACAGTTTACTCTTGTATTATTATTTATTCTTGTATTATATATTTTTTCCATATGAACAACTAAAAAATCTACTTTTGCCCATCCCTGTATAAAGAAAGGCAGAGACAGAAGAGGAAAACAGCAAGAGTTTGAGAGGCCCTGTTCCCCAGGCTCTGTGGGCCCATTGGTCTGCTGACCCTCAGTATCCATTCAGTATAGTCTCCAGCAGAGCCAGTCCTGTCTCACCTCCCTGTTGAATCCATCCCATGGCTGCCAGTACCCTGCCTCCTGTGCTTCACCACACTTCACAGCAGGAATACATGTGTCCTAGGCCTCCCTCATTTTCTTGCAAGATCCCCAGGCCCACAGTCTGCTAATGGGAACAACCACTGAGTTAGCAGTGTTTGTTCACAATGCCCTGTTATAGGATGATATGTTAGCACATTTTAAGTCACATAAGCAAAGACACAATTAAAGGCAGATCTACCTGACGCCAAAACTAGTACTAGTGCTTCATTGTTTTCCTCCTTTTTGCATTCAGGTAAATGGGTCTGGGAACATTATCCTATGCATTACAGATAGAGCCACTATCAGTGACAAAATATTCTCCCAAACTTAAAATTTACATCCTTAATGTGTACCAGTTAGGCCTGGAAATATTCAGCTTAACTTACACCAACCCTTCTCATGTGGTATTTTCTAAGTAGTCGTCAGTTCCATCTACACCTTCCCAAGTGGGAGTACCACTGAGTGAAAATCTGTATAGACTGATGGATCATTACCTGGGTCCTGCTGCATGGCTGTGGGATGTCAGCTCTTCATACATTGATTGGACTTTCATGTTGGCTATAAAGGAACATATCATGCAATTGAATATATTTTTTAAAGTATGGAAGATGGAGGCATAGGTAGATATACTTTGCCTCCTTGCACAACCAAAAGAGGGTCAACAACAGATTTAAAAACAAAATACAACCAGAACTGCCAGAAAACTGACCTGTGTGGAAGTCTGACAACCAAGGAATTAAAGAAGAAACATTCATCCAGACTTGTAGGAGGGGCGGGGATGGGGAGCCAGGGTGGAGAGGATGCATAGGAAGGGCAAGGTGGTGGCTAGAGGACCGGGCAGGCAGGGCAACAACTGGGGGACTGGGCAGTCCCACATTTGTGTGCAGATAAACCAGGAAGAACAACTGGGGAGCGAGACAGACTGTGCAACCCAGGGTTCAGGGCAGGAAAAGAAAGCCTCAAAACCTCTGGCTGTAAATATCTGTGGGGATTGTAGCAGTGGGAGAAACTCCCAGCCTCACAGGAGAGTTCCTTGGAGAGACCCACAGAGTCCCAGAATGTTACACAAATCCACCCACCCAGGAATCAGCACCAGAAGGGCCCAATTTGCTTGTGGGTAGTGGGGGAAGTGACTGAAAGCTGGGCGAGAGTCAAGCAAGCGGCATAGTTTCCCCTCTCACCCTTCCCCCACATACAGCACCACAGCATGTCCAAGTGAGTTGACCTCCCTGGCAAATACCTAAGGCTCAGCCCCTTACAACATAACAGGAGTGCCAAGATAAAGAAATAAGGCCCAAATGAAAGAACAGATCAAAACTGCAGAAAAAGTACAATGAAGCGATAGAGATAGCCAACCTAATAGATAGATGCAGAGTTCAAAACTTTGGTAATCAGGATGCTTACAGAAATGGTTGAGTATGGTTGCAATAGAGGAAAAATGAAGGCTATGCAAGGTGAAATAAACAAAAATACACAGGGAACCAACAGTGAAGGGAAGGAAACTGGGATTCATATCAGTGATTTGGAGCAAAAGGAAGAAATAAACATTAAACCAGAACAGAATGAGGAAACAAGAATTCGAAAACATGAGGAGAGGCTTAGGAACCTCCAGGACAACTTTAAACGTTTCAACATCCAAATCATAGGGGTGCCAGAAGGAGAATAGGAAGAGCAAGACATTGGAAACTTATTTGAGCAAATAATGAAGGAGAACTTCCCCAATCTGGCAAAGGAAATAGACTTCCAGGAAGTCCAGGAAGCTCAGAGAGTCCCAAAGAAATTGGATCCAAGGAGGAACACATCAAGGCACATCATAATTACATTGCCCAAGATTAAAGATAAGGAGAGAACCTTCAAAGCAGCAAGAGGAAAGGAGACAGTTACCTACAAAGGAGTTCCCATAAAGCTATCAGTTCATTTCTCAAAAGTCACCTTACAGGCAAGAAGGGGCTGGAAAGAAGTATTCAAAGTCATGAAAGACAGGGACCTACATCCAAGAATACTCTATCCAGCAAAGCTATCACTTAGAATGCAAGGGCAGATAAAGTGCTTTCCAGATACTACATAAAGTTAAAGGAGTTCATCATCACCAAGCTCTTATTATATGAAATGTTAAAGAGACTTATCTAAGAAGAAGATCAAAACTATGAATATGAAATGGCAGCAAACTTACAACTATTAACAACTGAACCCAAAAGCCAGAATAAAAAGAAAACCAATCTAAGCAAACAACTAGAATAGAAACAGAATCGCAGAAATGGAGATCAAATGGAAGGTTATCAGTGGGGAGGGGGTGGGGAGAGAATGGGGGGTGGAAACGATACAGGGAAAAAGAAGCATTATTGGTAGGTACACAATAGACAGGGGGAGGTAAGAATAGTATAGGAAATGCGGAAGCCAAAGGACTTATATGTAGGACCCATGGACATGAACTAAGGGAGGGAATGCTGGAGGGAGGAGGAGTGCACGGCAGAGGGGAATAAAGGGGAGAAAAGAAATGAGACAACTATAATAGCATAATCAATAAAATATACTTAAAAAAATAAAGTATGGTTCAATGATGCTAGAAACCAGAAATGGCAAATCTCAAGGCTTTGCCCACTACCCTTTGGTTGCAGAATTGAGGACTCCTCTAGTTTGCTCAGTTACAGCTCTGCTGCCTCCTGACTCCTATTCTTGGATGAGCTGAAGAACCCAATTCTGCTTGTTTTGAGCCAAGGAGGGATACTCTAGCCTTTAATTAGACCATTTATTTCCTGCACACTAAGTTGCCAGCATTGAGAAGCATAGAGCAGGTGGGAGCTTCCTCCCCTAAGGACCACCACACACATTGCCCACTGTTAACAAATAGGAGAGGAAAGGGAACTCACAGCAAGTGACCTGGTGAAAACCCGAACATGTATTCACTCATTTTGCACAGAGAAAATTCTTCCCATGCCAACTATTTTTCTCTTGTTATCAGTACTTAGGTTTGTGGAGCTAATGGCCAAAACTCAGGGTCACTTTTCTAATAGGCTATAACTGCAAATCAAGTTATCTGACCAATAATTACTTTTTGCCCCCTAGGAAAATGGTAATATTTCTTTTGTTCTGATTACGTCCCCCATGCTTAACTATTTTGTTCTGCCACTTCAACCCTTGTAAATCAAATGTGACAAGTTCAGAACATCAAAGACAAGTGCCTTAGCACTGGGTTCATTTAATGTCTGATTCTCTGCTGAGCCTGAGAGGAGAGAAGAGGTGGGCTCAGGGTAGGATGAGCTGTGCAGATCAGGGCGCAAGTGACTCTGTGCATTGGTATTATTAGCTGGGAGAGGTGGGAGCAAGGAGTTGCTCCTTGTCCTCTGCCTGAGGTAGGTTAAAAGACACAACATTTTCTTAGCCCCTTTTAATCCACGTTGCCTATGCTTTCTCCAGCTTCTGAGTATTTCCATGAGGCAAGAGGGTTCTGCCTGGCATCCCTCAGTTTTTTGTAACACATGTTGATTAGGCATCTTTAAATAAGATATCATTCCCCTGTCTGCCGCCTTCCCCAGACTTGACACTCACTGGTAGGGAGTTAAGGTAAATTGGTTTTCCAAAGCTGGGTCGCCTCGTTTTACTCTTAAAAAAAAACACACACACACAAAAAAACCTCACCCAAGGTTATGTTTTCATTGATTTTTATAGAGTGAGGAAGTGGGGGTGAAGGGAGAGAAAAACATCAACTGGCTGTCTCCTGTATACCACCCCAACCAGGGGTCAAACCTGCAACCTAGGTGTGTGCTCCAACTGGGAATCAAACCTGCAGCCTTTTTGTGCATAGAATGATGCTTTGACAAACTGAGCCACCCAGGCAGGGATCATTTTACTCTTTCTTTAAAAACATTACTTCGGGCTCCAGTCAGAATGGCAGCATAAGTAAATGTGGTACCTGAATCCCCCACAACCACATCAAAATTAGAACTAAACGATAGAAAAAGCATCATTGAGAACTGCCTGAAATCTAGCTCAACAGAAGTCCAACAAATAAGAATATAAAGAAGAAGCCACTTGGAGACTGGTAGGTAGGGTGGAGATAATGGAACACTTTGGTCCCGTACCCAGGTGTGGTGGTTAAAAATTGACAGGGATATGTCAGCTGCAGAGGTCTCTCCTGAAGAGTGAATGGTCCCAGTCCCACAACAGGCTCCCCAGCCCAGTGTTCTAGTGCTGATAAGTCACCATTAACTTCTGGCTGTGAAAACCAGTGGCGATTGTTGCTGAGTGAGACAGAGGTTTTCTGGAGTCCCAGATGTTCCTCCTAAAGATCCTGCACTGACTCAGACTTGCTCAGACTTACTAGCTCTTAGCTTCAGTGCTGGGGTAGCAGCTCCAAAGGCACCAGAGAAACACTGGGAGAAATTGAATTATCTAGCATCAGGGCGAGAGCTGGAGGGACAGCTTTCTCCCAGATAGAAGTGCTGGCAGAACCCATTGTTCTTTTTTGAGCCCTCCCCCTACAGAGCCAACAGACAGGTGCCATATCTGAATCTCCATCAACCTGACTAACAGTGTTCACTGCACCCTGTTAGTTCCTGAGACTCTGCCCCCACTCAACTGCCAGGCCACCCAAGCCATTTCCAGTGGCTTTTTTTTTTAATATATACAAATAGCCTGCTTTGGCTATAGCTTCACACTTTTCTAAAATCTCTCAAAGGCTCATAAACCCCAAACAAGCAGCGTCTGGCTTTGGCATGCCCCATACCTCTTGCTAGGTGGCCCCAGGCCTGGCACTAGGAGCATCAGGCCTTGGTTTGCAGCTTGGCCTCTCCTGGGCACCTCCAAGTCCAGCACAAATAGCAGCCATCTGCAGATCATTTTGGTGCTCAGGCTGAGTGGCAGATGACCTTGACCTGTACCTCCTGGGAGGCCCCAGAGCCAGCCCACCCAGTGGACAGCTTCAGGCCTCATCAAAGCACCACCCAAACCACATCCACAAGAAACACACTCAAGGGGTGGACTTAGCAGCAGAACTAAGTCCTTTTCTGTGGGGGTTGGTCCATGCACAGCTGATCCTCCACAGAGGTTCCTCTCAACCAGTGCTTGCAACGAATTGGCTGGGGGGTAAATTCCTCCTATTGGGATGCCAACAGCAATCAAGGTTCAAATACAACCAGGGTGTATACACAACCTACATCTGGAGTGCCCAGCGTGGGTGATCAGTGGAACCGTGCCCCTGGACCCTACAGGACACCTACTACATTAGGACACTCTACCAAGCCTGGGAGATATAGCAGCTCTACCTAATACATAGAAACAAACACAGGGAGGCAGCCAAAATGAGGAGACAAAGAAACATGTTCCACATGAAGGAACAGAACAATATTCCAGAAAAGGAACTAAACAAAATGGAGACAAGCAATCTACCAGAAAGGCAGAGTTCAAAACACTGCTTATAAGAATGCTCGATGAATTTAGGGAAAAAGTAGAGGGACTTACTGAGAGCTTCAACAAAGAGATAGAAAATTTAAAAATGAAAATAGAAAACATAAAAAAGAACCAGTCAGTAATGAAGAATGCATTACAAGGAATCAACAGAATCGAAAGTTCCATAGATGAAGCAGAAGGCCAAATCAGATATTTGGAAGATAAGAAAGCAGAAAACACCCAATCAGAATAGCAAAAAGAAAAAATCCAAGAAAAACGAGGATAGTATAGGAATCTCTAGGACAACTTCAAGTGTAGCAACATTTACAACATGTGGGTGCCAGAAGGAGAAGACAGATAGCAAGGAATTAAAAACCTATGTGAAAAAATAATGACAGAAAACTTCCCCAACCTAGTGAAGGAAATAGACCTACAAGCCCAGGAAGCACAGAGAGTCCCAAACAAGATATATCCAAAAAGGCCCACACTAAGAGACATCATAATTAAAATGCAAAAGGTCAAAGACATAGAGAGGATCTTAAAAGCAAGAGGAAAGCAATTTGTTATGTACAAGGAAGCTCCCATAAATCAGCTAATTTCTCAACAGAGACTTTGTAATCCAGATGAGATTGGCAAGAAATATTCAAATTGATGAAAAGGAAAGACCTACAGTCAAGATTGCTCTACCCAGCAAAACTATCATTTAGAATCACAGGACAGATAAAAAGCTTTCCAGACAAGAAAAGCTAAATGTTTTATAAGCACCAAACCAGTGTTACAAGAAATATTAAAAGGTCTTCTTTAAAAAGAAGGAAAAGAAAAAAAAGGATCAAAGCTATAAATACGGAAATAAAAATAAATACATATCTATCAACAATTACTTTAAGTGGAAATAGATTAAATGTTCAAGTCAAGAGACACATGGAGACTGTATGGATAACAAAACAAGATTCTTACATATACTGTCTTCTATAGACTCACTTCAGATTGAAAGAAACATACACACTGAAAGTAAAGGAATAGAAAAAGATATTTCATGAAAATGGAAACAAACAAACAAAAAGCTGGGGTGGCAATACCTACACCAGACAAAATAGTCTTTAAACAAAGGTGATATAAAAAGAGACAAAGAAGGACCCAGTAATACCACTTCTGGGTATTTATCCAAAGAAACCCAAAACAGTAAATAAAAAAGAGATATATACACATATGTTTATTGCAGCATTATTTGCAACAGCCAAGAAATGGAGGCAACCTAAGTGCCCATTAATAGATGAATGAATAAAGAAGGGTGCATATATGTGATGGAATGACTGAGCCATAAAAAAAAAAAATGAATGAAATCTTGCCATTTGCAACAATTTGGATGGACCTAGAGGCTATTGTGCTGAGTGAAATAAGCCAGAGAAAGACAAATGCTGTATGATTTCACTCATATGTGGAATCTCAAAAACAAAATAAATGAACAAGCAGTACACAAACAAACTAACTGAGATACAGAGAACATTTTGACAGTTACCAGTTGGAAAGAGGGTTGACAGGATGGATGAAAAAGGTGAAGGGATTAAAAAGTATCAATACATATTGGTAGTTACAATGTAGTCACAGGGATATAAAGTACAGCATAGGGAATATAGTCATAATATTGTAATAACTATGTATGGTATCAAATGGGTACCAGATTTATTGAGTTGATCAGTTAGTAAGTTATGTGATGCCCAATCACTGGGTTGTACACCTGAAACTAATATAATATTGTATGTCAACTGTAATTGAAAAATTAAAAAAAAAATTATTTACAGTAAAAAAATCCCCCAAAACATTACTTTATCAAGGCTTATGTATATCATACAATTTACCAGGTTGTGTAACCCTTGCTGTAAATCAGTTTTAGAATATTTCTGTCACCCCAATACGACCCTGCTCACTTAATGTTAATCCCTTTCCCTTCTGCCTCCATTGTCCTAGATATCATTAATCCACTTTCTGTCTCTATAAATTTGCTTTTCTGGACTTTTTATATCAAAAAATACAAGATAAGGTCTCTTGATTATAGTTTCTTCCAGTTGGCCTAATGTTTTGAGGTTCATTCAAGTTATAGCATGAATTAATTTACTCCTTTTTATTGCTAAATATTTAGACATTTAGCAATAAAACAAATAGGCATAAATAGACATTTATGTTGTTTCCACATTATTTTCTCTTATAAATAACATTGCTAACAACATTCATGTGTAAGTCTTTGGACATATGTTTTCATTTCTCTTGGGTAGATTTGGAGTGGAACTGCTGTGTCACATGACAAATTTTTGTTTAAGTTTGTAAGAAACTGCCAAACTGTTTTCCAAAGTTCCTGTACCATTTTAGATCCCTACCAGCAGCATATGAATGAGGGTTTCCATTTCTCCACATCCTTGACAACATTTGTTATTATCTGTCTGGTTGGGTTTTTTTTTTTATAGCCATTCTATTGGGTGACACATGGTGTCTCTTGTGACACCCAGTAGTTTCCTAATGACTAACATGCTGGGTATCTTTGTGCTTAGTCACCATTCATAGATCCTCTTTGATAAAATGTCTATTCTAATCTTTTGTCTAAAGGTCATTGGGGTGACCTTGTTTGTTTTGTTATTGAGGTATGAGGATTCTTTTTATTTTCTAGATACACGTCATTTAGTCATTTATCAGGTATGTGTTTTGCAGATACTTTCTCCCAGTCAGTTGCTTTTTTTCATTTTATCAATGTCTTTTGAAGCACAAATGTTTTAAATTTTGATGAGATCAACTTTATCAATTTTTTTAAATGTATTTTGGGTTTGGTGTCATATCTGAGAAATCTTTGCTTAACTCTAGGTCTTGAAGATTTTCCCCTATGTCATCTTCTTTCAAAAAGAGTAAATACTCAGGAATAAGTATTCCTTAGGAATAAAAATAAGTATTACTTAGGAATAAAAATTTTCTTTTACCTCTTACATTTAAGTCTGTAGTCCATTTTGAATTTATTTTTGTGTGGAGTGTGAATTGAGGGTTTAAGTTAATCTTTTTGCATGTGAATATCCAATTGTCCCAGCACCATTTATTTAAAAAACTGTGGATTGTCTGGGCACATTCGTTGAAAGTGAATTGACCATAAATATAAGAATTTTTTGGACAATCATTTCTGTACCATATATTCATATGTATGTCCATATACTAAGACCATACTGTCCTCAGAACTGTAGTTTTACAGTAAGTTTTGAAATTAGGAAGTTAAAGTCTTCCAACTTTGTTCTTTTTTTCAGAGTTATTTTGGCTATTTGTGGTATTTAAATTTCTGTATAAATTTTAGGCTCATTTTGTCAAGTTTTGCAAAAAAGAAAAAACATGCTGGAATTGTCATAGGGATTGCATGGAATACATTTAATTGGGCAAGAATAGTCACCTTAACAACATTGAGTCATGTGATCCATAAACATGAAATATCTCTTCAATTATTTAGACCTTTTTAATTTCTCTCAGCAATGTCTTATGGTTTCCAGTGTGAAATCTTAAACTTCTTCTGTTAAATTTATTCCTCAGTATTTATTCTTTTTGATGCTATTGTGAAAGAAATTATATTCTTAAATTCTTTTTTGGGTTGTTTGTTGTTTGTATACAGAAATACAACTAACTTCTTTTTATATTGGGCTGGTACCCTGCAACTTACTGTACTTACGTATTAGTTCTAATAGTGGTTTTGTGGAGTCCATGGGATTTTTCTATCAATAGGGTCATTTCATCTGCAAATAAAGATAATTTTACTTTTTCCTTTCCAATGTGGCTGTCTTTTCTTTTTTTCTTTCATTTGTCTGATTGCACAACCCTACTGAAGCTGATGCTGCCAGTGCTGGGACACACTTGAGAGACTCCTTACGACTACAAACTGCTGCCATGGCCTTTCGTGGCCCCAGCGACAGCAGCAAGCAGTCAACACACCTCCAACTCTAGGAGACATGAGGGTGAAGCCCATGCTCACTTTGTCAGCAGCCTGTTACACAGGTCAAGCAGCCAGATTCCTATCTCATTCTTCCAAACAGACATTGCAACAGGCTCAGACTGCCGGGGCCCAAACTGGTGACCCTAAATTATTTTAATAAAATTTATCTTATATTTTTCCATATCAATGAAAGAAGTAGCAGTTATCTCAGGAATGAGGCCTAGAGGCATTTGGGAAGCCAAGCATGTCAGACTGCAGGGTGTGTGCTTTTAGATACACACTCCCAAACCTGGCTGTAGAGCCTCGGGTTTGACGTGCATACATCACTGGAGGGGATCCAGAGGTGGGATGGGGAGGAATTTCTATGGGAAACAGGAGGCTCAGGGAAGGTTAAGCTGCCATCACTGGGGTGAATTACAATGTCTGATGGGAGGAAAGTATACTTTAAAGAAAGAATATGCGATTCTATAATTCGAATTTTGTTTTCCAAATCTGAACTATTTTTGCTGCAACATAAGCAAAAATTAAATTCAACAAAATCATCTTTGTTATTGAAAACTGCAGATGATATGGTGAGTCTCAAAGGAAATGTTGACTTTGGAGGTTTCTCCAGCTTTGCAGGTGCAGACTCCACTAGAGAAAGACCACTATCGTGGCCTGTAGGCTGATGCAGAAGGAGGAGGCTTGGTCATACAATAAGAGTAGTGTTAGTTGGGGACTCTCTGTTTGCCAAGAACAGTTAAATTCTTTATAAATGCAACCTTTATAAATGAAGGCCCATCCTGTTTTGCATCGATGCAGGGTACAATGGAAAATGCAAAACACAGTCCAGCAGCCAAAAGTAAGTTCATCACAGTGTAAATTCTTTTCTTGCTGTGTTGAAAACTGTGATGGAACCAAATCCATGGCCTATTCAGTGACATTCATAAAGAGGTCTGTTCACCTGTCCAGCCCACTTACCACAAGCCTCCCCCATGGCCTGAGCAGCTCCAAGGTACCCCTCCTCCCTGTTCACCTTCCCCCCACACCAAGTCTCTTATCCTCAGACCAGCAAGGCCAGGAGTTGATCCTACAGGCTCACACACAGGAGAACCTGTGACCTGAAGGGAGGCCCCATATAAAGCATCCTAGATGTTCACAGGCACAGTAGCACAAACCTTGGGGTCTAAATAAACACTATGCCAAGTACTCAACAAAATCACTCTGATGGCTGCTTCATGTGTTAATTACAACAATAATAGCTAAGAACCCTTGCTGTTGTTTGTGCTCCATTATTCTAAGCACTTTATATACTAGCCTTTAATTGTTGCAACAATCTTATAGAGCAGATATTAGTATCCATTTCACAGAGAAGAAGCTAAGGCTCAGCGAAGTTACCTAACCTGCCTGAGATCTCACAGCTATTAAATAGCACAATATAATTTGAAACCAGGCCACCTGGTTTCAGAGCCCATATAATTAATCAAGGCTATTATCACTTCTCAAGGTATATTTCATCTCAGTTCATTTTCACAACAACCTTTCCTCTATCATCCAATAAAAATGAGACTCAGGGTGTTAAAGGTTACTTACCCAAAGTCACACTGCTATTAAATGGCAGAATAGGATCTGGTGGGCCTGAAGCCAATATATTCCATTGTGTAATTCTGACACCTATTGGTAAAATCTGGAAACTTTTTTACACATCTGTACCCTGCAAATTTCAAAGATTTTAAAGTTTCTTAACATTTCAGAAGACAGAAAACCTGCAAAATTCCCCAACTATTAAAATAACAACGGAAGGACAGCAACTGCATAATAATGGAAGTGGACTGAGGCAACATCTTTCAATGGAGAGCAGACTTGGCTCTGAGTTTCCTGGCAGCCAAGGCAGAGAGAGAAGCTTATGTGTTCTATTGCTCTCACTGCCCGAAAAAGTAAATTGGTTCATCACACAGGTTCCCCTGGTCTTGTATTTCATTAATAATTCAGCAGGAACAGTGCTAAAAATGCTGGAGGTACCCTCCGGTGGACATTCATTTACTTGGAAAAAACAACCTAGAGATACAGTGGAATGGGTGTGCCTGTTTTATATGAGCCTTGGTTCAGTCTCCTCCCGCTCTCTTCAGGCAATTCCTCCCTGGATAGGAAGGCCCTTGGTAAGGCCTCATCAAGCTCTATTCACTAAGTCTTTCAGACCCTGGCTCCCACATTTCTAGTATTTTTGGCTCAGGCGTGTTTTGAAAGCATGGTTGAGGACCTGATACACTGCTCTGGACTTTGACAAAGGTCCAGTGTGGTACCCATGAGCCATGTGTGGCGGCTGAGCATTCGAAGTGTGGCTAGGCTGTATTGAGATGTCCTCATGTGTAAAATTCATACTGGAATTAAAAAAGGAAAATACCTCATTAAAATTTTTATTTTAGAAACATTTATAAATAAATTAGTTCATATTGGATTAACTATCTTATTAAAATGAATTTCACTTATTTCTTTAAAAATTTTTAAATGTTTCTTCTATGGGGCTGGCATTTGATTTCTGTCAGTGCAACTCCAGAGCTTTTACCCTCCCCTTCCTGGTTCTTACTAGGGCAGGTGGAGTAGGCACTGTGATCGCCATGGGCAGTGCCCAGGCCCCTAAGAATCTTTTGTGCTGTCAAGGGGAGGAACCTTGTTCTTGTGCCCCCAAACACAGGCTGGACCCCAAAGGGATTTTCAACACCCTGATGTGAACCATACCAAAGTGGATGGAGTTGGAGGATTTGGCTAAAATGTTCAGTGGTTCCAAAAGCTTTACTCTGCCAGTTGGGATATCTGGTTCTCTACATGTGTATAAATAGTCCACAGGGAGAGTATTACCAACCGTGGGAGGAGAGGAGGAAGCTGGGAAGCACAATTGTTTTTCTGCAGTCCAGAATGAACAACCCCATGTACTGCAAGTGGGTCACTCTTTTGTAAAGGGTCTCCAGTCTCCAGGTGTATGTTGCTCAGTCCTCTGTGGGGTCTAGGTCTGAGGGACCAAGGCTCTGATTTGCTGTCTTACCAGTTATAGCTTTCAAGGGCCAATCTCATTAAATTTCCTTTAGATTTTGAAAAGACTGGAGGCAGGGATATTGGAGCATAAGGCTTTTGTAAATTTTCACTTCCAAGCATATTCAATGTACACAGTTTCAACTATAAAGGAACCACAAGTCCCCAATTATATAAGTGAGCTCATCATTTCTGTGATTCTGGCTTTTCCTATATCATGTGTTAGAATATTAAGAACCAGTTTTCAGTTTCCTGGAAGTTTTAGCGGCCTTTCTCTGACTGTACCGATTATATCAATAACAAATTCTCACAGTCCCATCAAGCGACTGTCAGCAGATCCAAGTGCACCATGCTCTGCATAATTACCAAATGAAGAAAAATTCCTTCAGAGAGTTGTTGGAGGGCAACAGAGCACAGGTTTTGAAAATTTTGGCAAAATCCGAAAAATGGCATCAAGCTTTTCTGTGCATCCTGGGCAGACCAGCCACAGTGTGACAGCAGCTTGCTTAGATGGGCTCCTTCGAAGTCTCCTGTTTACTCCTAAATCATCTAAGTCACACTCTAACTCTTGGGTAAGATTAGGCAGTGTCAGTGACCATCCAAATCAGCAGAGGAGTGTGTGCGCCTCCCACAAACCACCCCTCCTTAAATACGAGTCGCCGTCACATCAGAGGTGCAGGAGGGTGAGGATCCGGGAATGTGCATGAGGCCTTTTCCTGGGCTCAAAGTTGGGAAGGGGGCAATGATAGGCACACAGGATTCACTGTGGGGGTCTGGCCCTTTAGTTTGTCTAAATTTCCATGGGTAGCTTTGAAAACTTCATAGCCTGTAGAGGACACAGCTCCAGAGCCTCACAGGGTGACTGACTCTTGGTGGGCAATCTGTAAGTCCTGCTGAATGAATGGATGACTGTCTTGTCGTCTGGTACTCTTGGCCATTTATTTGGAACTGCCTCCAAATCTTCAGGGCAGCAACAGTGCGGGGGCCTTACACCATCCTCAGGATAGAGAGCTCATGGGAGGACAGTGTCCCTGGAATGTGAGCCCCCAAGGGAAGGAAGAACCTTGGGAATCAGGAGAGGGGTTTGTGCCACCAGGCAGCTTCCTTCTGGGGGATTGAGACTAAGGTGATGGCTGTCATAGGAGATCCAGTTCTGTCAGGGACCTTCCAACTTGAGAAAGTTCTGTCGAGGGGCCTCCTCCCTTTTCCTCCCGCCCTTTGACTAGGCTTCCTCCAGGAGGTTCCTGCCACCCCTGACACACACACACACACACACACACACACACACACCCCTTCCTGGGGTGGCCTTGTTCCAGACACACACACACACACCCCCCCTTCCTGGGGTGGCCTTGTTCCAGAACCTGCGTTTCCAGGTGCGGCCACACGGTGGCGCGCGGCCCCCATTCCGGAGGAGCTTCACCCTCGGGTCTGGGTGGGAAGCCTAGCGAGAAAGGCAGCCAGTTAGGCTGGGGGCCAGGGACGCTTTCTCTTAGGGTCACCGGAGTCCTGGGCACCCTCTCGGGTCCCTTGCCTAAGGACGGCGCGTTCCTTGAGCATGTAAGAGACAATTCCATTGACCTTGGAGATCTCTTCTGACTTTGTTTTCAAGGACACCGAGGACGCCCAAACGGAAACTTCTCAGTGGCCTGACCCATAGCGAACCCCGGTTGCAGCCCCGCTGTTCGTGAATGGTGATGACAGCGCCCTCTTGAAGACTGTTGAGAGTTACCAGGGCACACTTAGTCCTCAAGTGCAGGGGAGATTGTAGGGGAGCTGTTCCAGAAGAGAAGGTGCTGGGGGGTTCCTCCAGGCAGCGGGTTATACGGCAGAGCAGGAGGCAGGGGGCTCCCCCCAGGAACCCTCTGCATGCCCGCTCTACTACCTACCTCCTTCTGGGGGACTCCCGGGAGCCGGGGAGCCTCCACTGGTGAAGATGGGCTGACCACACAGTTGTCAACTGGAACAGGAGTCCTTGAGCCTCAGTCCTGTCCTAGTGATACAAGGAACCTCCTCCAGGATCTCACAGGAGAGGCTGGGGTCCCTGGCACAGACGAGGCGACAGAGGGTCTGGGGGAGCTGGCTGGAAAAGGGGACCTGCATAGTAATGGCTTCAGCACCCAGCACTTACTGCCCTCCAGGCATTGTATGCCTCATGTGGTACTCAATCCCACCACCACCCATTGACATGGATGCTGAGGATCCTGGCTCTATAGGCAAGGGGAAAAAAGGCACAGCCAGCCTAATAAACTTGCCCCCAGGTACCCAGGTTTAGGCATACAGGGCTCTGGGGTCAGGTCTTAGCCACTGTGATGCTGCCTGGCCGTGGTCCCGAGACCTAGATGCATCCAGAGTCCAGCAAATCAGCAGACAGCTGCTTAGGTTTCCTGTCTGAGCTCAGCATCCTTGTCTACCATCTCCTAGGCCTTCCAGTGCTGCCGGGGGTGAAATGAGGTTCTCCTAAGGCACCTGGGGCAAATGCAGGCCAGGAGTGGGTGTGCAGCTGCCTGCTGGGTCACTGCTGGGTGACTTTGGGCGTGGGGTGTTTCCTGAGAAACTGCCGGCTACTGAGAGACTAGGGATTCCACCCTCGGCGCAGTGGGGAGTGGGGATAGGGGAGATGACATAAATCCCTACCTTAATGAAACTTACGTTCTGGTGAGAAAGACAGAAAATAAGTGAGAAAAATAAGGTAAGTAAGAGGAATAGACATTTAAATGGTCCTATGTGCCAATGAAAAAAAACAGGATGGGAGAGGAGTATGGTATTCTGTTGACTGGGAGGCCAGGGTAGGCCTCACTGAGACCATGTCATTATACTTGATCCCCCAGGGATGGCAGTGGGGAGGCAAGTGCACTGGAGAAGCAGTGTACAAGCCCTGGTGCAGATGAGGAGCATATCAGGGGCCCAGGCTCCCCAGTGCAGGCATCTGTAGAAAAATGATGGGTCATCATCTCAAAGCTCCAGAGTCTGAAATTCCTGTATAAACAGGGCCAGGGACATGGAGACAAGAAACTGTGCACAAAGGTGAATGTCCTCAATGCCAGTAGATGATTACCATTGTGGTATGTTTGATGGTATGATATGCAAAATTTAAAACTTGGGGTGGCAGGCAAAAATGCCTAAATTTGACCTTCAGAACATGTCTTATTTAAAAGCATTAGAAATTGTGCCAACTAATGTGCCAAGGAGGCAGCTGCAAGGCCCTTAGATGCATGTGTGTGGTCTCGGGGACCTGTGGGGGTCACCCTGTGGTGGCCCTGGAAGTCTTCTAGATTGTGGAATGAGCAGATGGAACCTTGGGGTGTGTATGGGAGTGTACGTATGTGTGTTTCTGTGTGTGTACATGTATTCCTATATGTATTTATGTGTGTATTCAGTGTTAGTGCGCATATGTTTCTGTGTATGTGTTCATGCATGTGTGTGTGTATTTTTGAGTGTATGCATGTTTCTGTGTTATGTAAATGTGTATGCATGTGTTTTCATGTGTGAGAGTTATGTACGCATGTGTTTCTCTGAGAGTATGCATATGTTTCTCTGTATGTGTTGCTATGGTTTAGTTTGTATACAAGTGTGTTCTCTCTGTGTGTACATGTTTATATGGGCAGGGGTGCAGTGTGTCAGGCTCTGTCCTCATTTTGCCTGAGGTCAGGAGCCTCTGACTCCTCAGCCTCAGGAATTCCCATTTACCCCTCTTTGCCTGAGGACTAAACAGGGTCTGGGGGGTGCCAGCTGCTTTCTCATCCCTAGGATGTAGTGTGAGGGGCACTGGCAGGGGATGGGGCACAGGGCCAGCACTCAGGCTGAGCCATCCCACTTCCGCACCCTTTCACGTGGTACCAGCACCCACTTGTTCCCTGCTGGAAGCAAAGGGAGAGAAAGATATACTAACTACCCAGGGGAGAGGCTGAGTTGGGCCGTCCCAGCCTGCCTTTCCTGTGCCATGCAGGACAAAGGGGCATGAATCTGCCCCAGCTTCTAAGCCTGGCCCTGGGACACCTCAGTCCAGTGCAGCAATTTCTGGGCTCCTGCCCTGGCCCTTAGGCGTGGCGGCTGCTGTGCCTCTCAGCCCTCCACCTCTAGGCAGGGGCAGCCCTTGCCTGTTTCCTCCTGGCTGCAGGGCAGGGGCTGAGCCTGCTTGGGCAGCCAGAATGCCAGCCCAGGAGGCGTTCCTGCCAGTGTTGCTTCCATCTGCTTGGCCGGCCTGCCCACCTGCTTTTCAGCTTGGGACAGGGTGTGGGGTCTCTGACTGGCTACTTCCTCTGCCAAAGGAGGCTGTAAGCCCTTGCCTATCTCTGAATCAGTGGGGCTGCCTGTGGGGAAGAAGAGGTGGGGAGCCCCTTTTCCCTGTGCCATCCTGTGTCAGGCACTTGGCTGGGGCCACTGTCCCAGGCTCTCCAAGGCCACCAGCTCTCAACTTGGACTGACTTCAGCAGAGGAAGGGACCTGTTGGCTCCCCAAGGACAGAATTGGAGCTGACCTGAGGGACCAGAACCAGTGGGGCGATCCTCCGTCGCTGGGCATGGCAGCTTTGTTCCATGCATATGGGCTTTCCTTGTGTGGGGGTAAGCCTGGCTGGGGGTCATGCTGGACTCCCTTCTCACCAGGTGAGGCTGTGGAAGGGGAAGAGGGTTTCCCCCCACCTCAGTGTGGGAATCCCAAGGGAGGGCTCTGCTGTGACCAGCCAGGAGAGGGCTGTTCCTAGGAGAAGGGGGGCAAAGTGCTTTCACAAAGAGGCTGATATGGCAGAGACCAGTCTATAGACTGATATTATCATCCTATTTTACAGAGAAGGAAATCGAGGTGCCTGAGAGGAAAAAATACCTAATCCATATCACATGGCTGGAAGCAGTGAGCTGAGATTTGAAATCAGGTCCAAAGGACTCCGAAGTACTTTCCCCCTCCATACTCCAGGGTCTCTGCGGGAGCCTTTAGGAGCGCTTGTGGGTTCCTGACCCCTTAGAGCAAAAGCTGGGCCCTCCCTTCCTGAGCCCTTAGCTTCGTGGTCCTGCTTTTCAGGTGTCAATTCCTGTCTTGACCTCTAGGTGTCGCCCACTTCCATGCCTGGTCTTGGCTTAGCAGGGCAATCCCCTTGGTTACTTGGTGTTGCGGTGGAAGGCTTAGGCTTCCTTCCTCCTATAAGCCCCGGGGGTCTCAGGCAGGGCTCAGCACCCCAGGAAGGCAGCATATCTGCCTCAGAGCCAACGCTTTGACAATCTGAGGTAAGTCAGTGGCTTTGTTTACATGCAGTGACTTTGGGTGAATGCCTGTGGTACTTGGCAGGGGAAACTCTTCCCCTTCCATGTTTGTCTTTGGATGGGGGTGACTTTGGTGGGGGGAACTGGGGTGGATGACATCACGTTTCAGGGTACCTTCTGTCTCTCCCCCACCCCACAGCCACACTTGAGGGGTCACTGGTCGAGCCACGATCAGGAGGCCCTGTGCCTCCAGCTCTTGCTGGTCTCACCATCATCTCTGCTTCACTTCCCAGCCCCATGGCCGCTTCCACCACCCGTTCCTGAGGACAGACTGGAACGGGTGCTCTGAATGAGTATCCCCTGAGGGGCATTGTGCTTGGTCCTAAACAAAGGAAGACTTTCTTCACTGTTTGATGTTTCAACCAGTAAGAAGACAAATATCGCCAGCAGTCATCTCTCACCAAACAAACCCAGCTAACGGTGGCACCAGTGGCGTGAAATTATGCCTCACTGAGTGCCCTGTCCACATGCAGCCTCTCGCCTAATTCTCAGCAGCTCACTGAAGCAGGTGCTGTGAGTGTTGCTGTTGGTGTCACATGCTGAGCAGCGTGAGAACAAGCTATGGTTAAACTGAGACTCATCTGACTCCAAGCGCAGGCTACCACACGCATGACTCCTGGGAGAAAGGTAATGAGAGGGATCTCCAGCGATAAACTCTGCCGGAGTAAGTAAGGACGCAGTTCCACGGCACCCTGCCCTCTCTGGGCCATAGTCCTGACCCATCTCTGCCTCTGGAGGAGAACAGGGTGGCGTAATGGAGATAAAATTGGAAAATGAGCAAAAAGTAGGGGAAGAAGGAAAAGAGCCCAAGGAGCACCACCTTTCTACCCTTTTTTGGAGGTCCCGCCGTGTTTTTGTGGAGGGGGAGGGCGGAGAGGGGGATGTCTGCTGGGCGACTGTCTCAGTCCCTTTGGGCTGCTACAACAGAACGCCACAGGCCGGGAGGCTTATGCGCTGCAGACGTTTATTCTCGCAGTTCTGGAGGCTGAGGTCAGGGACCAGCACAGCCGGGTTCTGGTCAGAGCCTGCTTCCTCCCTGAATTCTGTCTTCTCACTGTAACCTCACTGGGCAGAAGGGGTGAGGGAGCTCTCTGGGGTCCCTGTTTCTAAGGACATTAATCCTGTTCCTGAGAGCTCCACGCACAACGCCTAGGCACCTCCCAAAAGCCCCACCTCCAGGTACCATCACATTGGAGATTAGGATTTCAACAAAATTTTGAGAGGACACACACATTCAGCCTGTGGCAGTGACAAGGCCGGGATTCATCTCTGTCCACCTGTGAGGGGGCTGCCTGGGGCATGGCCTTCCCCTGAACTCCTGCCTTAGGTCCATCGGTGGAGGCTTAAGTGGCAGCCTTCAGCAAAGCGTCCCATCAGCCTGGATGGATCAGCAAGGACCCCTGAACTCCTTTCCCCACTGCAGCCTGACCCAGATCACCATTTAGATAGATCCATACATGCCCCCCAAGTGGAGACTCAGCTCTGCCCCTGCCACACCCGCAGACAGCCACGTCCGCCTCTCACCAGCTGGGGCAGCCAGACTCTGTTGAGTGTATGTGTGCACAGTGGCAGGGTGGGTTGTGGGAACTCCGTCGTCTCCGGTATCTTAATTTGCAACCCATGCTGTCTGTGCCCACCCGGTACCTGCCATGACCCCTTGCGATAAAAAGTTTTCTGGGTCTGAATTCTTGAGCCCAAGTCCCCTAAAAGGCACCCTAATTAAAGATTTTTTTTCTGCATTGTCCTCAATTTTGAACTCTCGTGTTCTTGTGAACCTAGACCACTTGCCAACTGACCACTTAGACATCTGAGGATCTCACCCATAAAAGCCCTGAGAAGAGAAGGTAGATTGAAGTATTGGTCCTGATTCTTCAACAGCCTGTTATAGGAGCTTACATCTGCCCTCACTGTGGCCTCATGCTGTGCAGAGGGTACCTCCTGGCCCCTGATTTTGGCCAGTGGACTATTAGCAGAGTTGACATTAGCAGAGACTTTGTAATGTGCGTGACAGATTGGCTTTGCTGTCTCTGACTAAGTGGATTGAACATGAGACCGCCTTCCCCTGGTAGCTGCTGCCTTTTATCCTGGGCCCCAGAACATGTGGAAGAGGCCTGAGCCCACAGCGGGGAGGTCACAGGTGAAGCAGAGCTGCCCTGCTGAGCCCAGCTCCAACCAGCAACCCTCAGTGGGTCACACTCAGCATGAGAGTGAATACTGATTGTCACATGCCACTGAGAGTTTAGGCTGGCTGTCCAGCAAAGCTGGCCAGTGTCCTTTCTGGGTTCAGGCCTGAATGAGTTACAGCTCAGTTCTACGACAAAAAAGACTTCATGGAGACAATAATAGTTTGAAGATTATGCAAACCACATTCCTGTTGGCCTTCCTAGGAAAGGAGTTTTTATTGTGTGTGTGTGTGGGGGGGTGCGTCTGAGGTTTGTATGGTGTATGTATGTGGTGTGAGTGCATGGTGTGTGTATGTGTGGTGTGTGTGATGTGCGTGTGTTTTTTCTTGGGGGGGGGAGAGGATCATCATCTCCATTCAGGGTTCACGCAAATGGCCTGAACACCAGCCCAAGGTGAGGCACCAGGTTCCCACCCAGCATCACCCTGAGATAGAATTCCTTATAGATTCTACGGGTGAGCTCAGCTTGATACTATAGCATTATTATTAGTCATCTCACAGCCCTGTAGCCTCCCACTTACAAAATGATTCACACCCGTAGATAGATTCAGATTTTGTTTGCTTATCTCTTTTGGGTGGAGGTGGGGCTATTTTGTCATCTCCATTCTGAAGCCGCAGAGGGAACTGCTATAGTTAGATCAGTGTTTCCAAGCTTCACGGACTTCCTGGTCCTCCTGTAATTTAAGTACCTCATGCTCTAAAGGTCCCGATTTGCCTCAAGTTTATACACCAGGTAAGTGGTTTTCTTTTGGAGAGCCATAAAGCGCTGTGGATGGGGCCCTGAGGGCCCGGGACAGGTGTTCCACAGTAATTAGCCACCAGCCAGGAAAAACCATCACAGAGGAGCAGTGCCCGAGGCGTGGTGGGCAGGTTGCATCCTAAGCAGACTCCCGTTAGAACTCTTTAGAACTCAGGGAAAGTGGAGGCCAGGCAGGTTTGCTACGTTCTGTCCTCTGGTTTGATGGGCAGGTAGACCTCCATCCACTGCCTGTGGAGTCTTAAAAGCTGGCCTTTGGCCATCACTGTGACCTCCTTTTCCTCCCTTGCTGCCAACCTGGACACAGCGGGTGACTGGGGAAATTTCCGGCCAGCTCTGGACCCCGTCCCTCTCCACCCCTTCCTGATCCCTCACTACACGTGTCTTTCCTGGGCATTGCTTTGTGCGATGACAAAGAATACCAGGGGTTGTCAGAAAATGTGCCCTCGTGCAGGTGCCCCGTAGGATTCATAGCATTTGACATCCAAGCTTCTTTTCTGAGATGTTGCTTCTAAGGCCCCAAAACAGGAGCAGATTTTCAGCAGCCACTCCAACTTCTCTCTGTCTGATGAAATAATGAGAGACAGTTGCCCTGTGACATCTGACACTGAATGTTTCTGTTTCCAGTTTACCAAATAACAAGATAGTTTCATTTATAATGAGATAACTCGAAGAGAGATGCTCAGTAAGACCTGGTGTCATTATAGAGCTATTTCTATGTTAATGGCGATGAGAAGAGAATGCAGAAAGGGCTGTTGCAGACTGAAAGGGGTGTTATTAAATATGCCTTGTTACAATGCAGCCAACATGGAAGTCCCCGTTTCAATAGGGAGGATAAACAAATAGTGTATGACTTGTATGTTTTCTGAAGAAGAGGATGTTTGTGCCTCTTGGAGCCATCTTCCGGGGAGTCTTTCAAGCAATCACTCTGGCCTAGGGGTGGGGATTCCCAGGGATGACCCAAGGAGGGTCCTTGGAGAGATGCAAATCTCAGGTTGTTGGTCTGGGCACCAACAGGTCGGGAAGGGAACTAAAGGGTCCAAGCATGGGACTTGACGTTAAGACTGGGAAGCTGACTTCAAGATGGGCAAGGTAGGAAGCCTGGGATTTGGTGATGACTTTTGATGACAGAAAACTAGATTCAAACTGATTTAAGCAGAAGGGATTCAGATATGGTCTGATCTGGGCTTCAAGGAAGCCATACTGGTGTCATTTCTAGTTTTTCCTTCTTTGCGCTCCATTCTCTTCCACGTTGTGTCTTATCTCAGGCTCCCTGTCATGGTCAGGTTCCTAACCCCGCAGGTGCAGTCACATTCTGTCAGGCTCTGGGAACAGAGGGAGAATCCATTTCTGAGGCACCCCGTAAAAGGGGCATTGCCTGCTTTTGACTCTGATGGGGCCGGGCGCTCGTCCCTAGCAGAACCCCTCCAGTCAAAATGCTGGTTCTACTCAGTCAGGCCTGGGCCAGGGACTCCACCTGAGTCACATGGTCCCCAAGCAATGGCCTTTCATGAGTCATTGCCAGAAGCCTGGTGCGTCACTCTCACTGATCACGCTTGATAACCACCTGGGGCACTGGTCGGATGGAGCAGGGGCAGGCTCAGAGCCCGCTCAGAGGGTTTAGGGGGGCAGATCAGTATGAATCCGCAAGTGAGAAGTTTCCTCTATGCAGCTCTTACGCCTGTCCCCTTTCCTGCCTTCATTGCTACTGCCTTACTTCGGGCCCTCATTTTTCTTTCGTCCCTTCTGAATCATTGTGGTCTGAGAAACCTTTAAGGAGCACAAAACCTGAGCACACCACCCCTCTTCCAGTACCCTCGTGGCTCCCTCTCCCATAGGATGAGGCCCAGGGTCCTCAGTGTGGAGACAGAGCCCTTCCTGGTTAGGTCTGCTCCCCCAGCCCCACCCCACTCCCAGCCTCTCCAGACCCGTCCAGGTCCCTGAAACATCACGCTTTTCCATGTTCGTACCTTGCCTGTGCATCTGCTGGAGGTGCTCAGCCCCTCCTATCTGCCCCCCAGGTAGAAATACCTCTGTAGCCCTCAGGGCCCAAACTGTGTCGCCGTCTGTGATGCCCCTCCCAACTTCTCCCGCCATTTGCCTGTCTTCGCTCTGGCTCTCTGTCTGCGGGCTCTTTATCAGTCTTCATAGCTGCCTCCTTGTCTCATGTCTTCTGGATCCTGGGAAGCTCCTTAAGGGCTGTGCTGTAAAATATTTTTAACATTCTTTTATTATAATACCGTTCCAACATTGAATAACCACAGAAAATAACAAATAATGTATTCACCACCCAGATCTGATAGGGAATAACAGCGTGCCACATTTGTTTTACCTTTCTCTTTGAAGAAATAAATATCAGAAAATACAACTAAAGCCCCACTCTCCCAGCCCCTTTCCCTCGGCTCCCAGGCTTCTGAAGTGGGTTGGGATCTCTATTCAACATGACGCTCTTTGAGAATTCTCCATGTTAATTTGTGTAAATAGGCTTTGTTCATTTGTACGGCAATGAAGTGCTTTTGATGTTAAGAATAAATCATAGTTTATTTATCCTTTCCCCTCCTGATGAATGGATTTGTTTTGACTTTTCAACATTGCAAACCTGCTGGAGGGAGTGTTCTTGCATGTGTCTCCTGGGCTGACAGGTTTCAGCAGATCACCCAGTAGTGTAATTGTTGGCTTTCACGTACACGGAGCCTGTACATCCTCAACTTTAATAGCTGTTGCCTGAGTTCTCACCAGGGTGTTGTACCTGCTTCCACGCCCCTGAGGGCCTCACTCCCAGGCTGCCCCAAAACCTCACCAACACTTGCTATCATGAGATTTTTAAATTTTTGGCACTCTGACGAGAAGAAAACAGTGTTTGGTTTCATTTGCATTTCCCCACGACTGATGAGGCTGAACCTCTTTTCATGTAATTTTGGTCATTGTAGTTTTCTGTAAGTTGCTGCTCTGTGTGCTGGAGCTGATGCCTTCGTCTGTTATATACAACCATGTCTCACCCCCATCACTACCACCGTGAATGTCCCCCAGTGCAGACACAGGGCCAGGCCACGGCCAATGTTGGTTGGAAAGAGAGAAGGGAGGAGATGAGCCTCTGGAACCAGGCAAGTGAATGGGGAGCCCTACGTGAGCACGGGGCCTGTGTAGGAAATTTCCATGGTCTGCCTGGAAATGGGGCTCTGAGGACTAGAATCCGAGTGGGTAGGAAGGAGGTGATGGCCAGACAGGGCGAGGAGATGGAAGTTCAGGCCCTGAGAAGGGGTTTGAACCTAGTCAGGGGCTGTGCTTTAAAGAAAGCCTGTGTTGGGAGCGGGGTGGGGAGGAGAATTGCCCAGTAGGAGTGGCCTCCCCGTCTCCCGCCCCAGAAGAAGGAGGAGAGCATGGCCTCCAGGAGCCCAGGCTGAAAGGGCAGGGCAGGCTGCAGAGTCCATGACCTTCTCAACTCCACCCTCCCTGCAGAGTGCCTGGGTCTTGCTAACTCTGTGGACAGCAGTTACTCTGGAGGCCTCTCTGAGCTGTTGGGGAGGCAGTAAGAAGTGTGCTAGAACAATCCCCTTCGCAAGGTGAACCCATTTGCAGCAATCCTCAGGACTCACATTTAGACATTTTATTTCCAGTTTCTTCCTATCATGCTATTGTTATGAGTCATTAAACAGGTTCCCAGGCTCCCTCCGTTTGAACACACTCTTGAGGGAGGGCAGCTTCTGGGTGCCCTGTGGGGACGATGAACAAATGGCCCTGTCTTCCAGTATTTAACCTGGGAGAAGTGGGTGATGTGGTCCTGAGTCTAACTCACATGCGTGGTTAGCAAAGATGTACTTGCAGACACCGTATGGCCAGAATTCAACTCTCACCTATGTGTGAATGACTTTTTAAATAAATAAGGTTCAAAATAAGCTTTGAGAGGACAAGAATCATAACCGACATTGTCCACTGTCCTAGCACCTACAATACACCTGACACACAGGAAGCACCAGTAATGATTTATTCAATCAGTGAATGAAGGGACCAGACCACTCAACACTCTAAAGATAGTGTATCTCCCTGAGTTTGTCTATAAATAGGATTCTGGTCAAAGTATTATCAGGGTTTTATTTTATTTATTTATTTAAATATTTAATCAAATTATTCCTACAGTTCATCTAATATAATGAACATAGCAAAAAAAAAAAAAATCCTGAGATGAAAAATTTCGAGATGGTTGACTTCCTTCAAATATTAAACCTATTATAAAGGGACAATAATCAAAAGAATATGGTAGTGGCACAGAAGTGGATATACTGATGGCTAATATTAAATGCAGAAATATATTCAGGCAATGTTAGAATTTAGTTCATAGTCAAGGTGGCGTTTCAGAAGAGTGGAAAGTGATTGCCCAAATGGTGGTGTTGCAGCCTCTGGCAGAATATTTGGAAAACCAGAGCGGTCGATGCTCCGCCTTGTCCATGCACAAGAATACGCTCCGGGTCCTGAGGGTGTGGTGCTTTCTGGAGAGCATTTCCAACACCCATTGGGCCAGGCTGCTCCTTACCTTCAACCCCCTCAGTAGAGGGATCTTGGGCTCAACCCCCGTTTCCTGACAGTGGACCTGTCGGGAAAGGTCACTGCTCCTGATGGATGTGGGTCTCTGGGTCCACACCGGCCCTTCCTGCCCAGGAGGGTGCATAGGGGTGTGAGGGATTTGAGGGGCTAAGGAACAAGATAATGAGGGGCAGGAACAGACAACAGGCTTCGTTGGGTGGTGAGCGGATAGAGATTTACGTGGGGAAGAATCTCGGTGCAGCAGGAGTCTCTGCAGAGGTGATGGCAGCTCAGAGTTGCCACTCAGAGGGGAGGAAGGCCAGGGAACTCCCCAGGGGAAGGGGGATCGGAGAGGGTCTTATGTGTCTGACAACGTGTTCAACAGCATGGTGGGGAATCTGAACTCTGAGCTCACAAGGGCCTTAGGGGTTTGGATTCTGATAACTGCAAGGCCCCATCTTATCAATTGCTAACAGCTGGGGTGAGGTGGGGTATGCAAAACAGGCAGTCTATTAAAGGCTAAACATATGCTTGTTTGGACTATTTTAAAAATAATTGGATGTATAAAAATTTGAGTTTGGCACTGGTAGGCTTTTGAGCTAAGGGATCTCATCCTACAGCGAAGAAAATAAACAATCTAGAGGCCAATGCGCATTGACCGTCTTTGACTCCTGTACGTGATAAGTCCCCCCAGCAACCTAAGTGGGCATGGCTGGTTGGGCCACCTTCTCCTTTGTCAGAGGAGCTGTGCATGAGCAGAGGAGGGCCTAAAGACTGAAATTGTTTCTCACAACTACCCAGGTGATGCTGCTGTTTTAGCCACATTGGAAACCATGGCCCTAGGTCAATGGTCAGACCTCACTGCATATTAGACTATTTGAGGTGGAGGTGAGGGTGGGGATAGCAATGGAGCTTTTAGAACGTATTAAAACCTGGACCATGTTCCCAGAAATTCTAATTTACTTTTGAGGTCAGGCAGGAGACAGGTAATTCTCCAAATTCCAGGTAAGTGTAGTGTGCCGCCAAGGCTGAGAACCACTGTGCTGGGTCTGGGGTGCGGGGGGCAGAGCAGGCTTCTTCCAGGAGAGTCATGATGCCCAAAATGCAGGGAATGGGAGCGGCCAGTTACTGCCTGCTGACACATGACACCTGCCAGGCACTCTGCTGTTTCAATCATCTCATACACCCTTGCATAATTTCATACAGAAAACCATTCCACATGGCTTCCCACTCTTCCCTGCTACCTTTTCTATGTCATTAAGGCTTTCCCAAGAGTTTCCCTTGACTGGTGGTCACACTGTGCAGAGCTGGGTACCCTGCTCCTTTTATGGTGTTTGACATAGCGTGCCCTTTGCCTGGGCACACCTCACTTCGGCTTCTTTGGGAGGGTGATTGGGAAGTGTTCCTGCCCAAGGGCTGTTCCGAGTGGGAGGTGCCACTGAAGGCTCCTAAGGATGCGGGAAGTGTGACCACAGATTCAGCCCTAAACCCTGAGGGCAGAGGGTCAGCTGGGCAGTAGGAGGATAACTCCCAGGCTCAGGGAGCAGTTCGGAGCATCGGCCAGGGTTATGTGCCAAGGTTGTCCGTGTCCCCCGCTCACGGGCTTCAGTGTCAGGGGGGCTGAGTTTTTCACTTTCTTATTACAACCTCGACTTTCAGGCAATAGCTGGAGACAACTGTCTGTGTGGTCTTGGATGAACCAGTGCACTTCCTGTGCGCCGCTTACCTTCCTCCTCTCAATCGACCTCTGGTAATCACCATCATGATCCTGATCATGGCAACAGTCAGCCTGGTTTGCTCATTGCCATGCCAGGCAATCTGTCGAATTCTTTCAGAGATCATTAAATGAGCAAAACAATGTTATGAGGTTGGGGCTGGTCTCATCCCCATTTTACAGATGAGTAAACTGAGGCATCGAGAGGCTAAGCAATTTGTCCAAAGTCACAGAGGGAACAAGAGGCAGAGCTGGATTCAACCCTACAGGCTAACCTCCTCACCATGCTGAAGCAGGTGGGCTTTCCCACCCCCATCCATCACGCCTCGCTTGTTCATGGCGCCCTCTGTAAGGCCTCCTTCTGGTGCCGGTGTAGCCTTCTCATCCTCAGTATTCCACTGGGAGACAGAAACCACATCAGTTATTTGAGCAGACAGCATTTAATGTAAGGAATTCTGTACTAAATATAAAATTGTTAACTGCATAACTGAAAGGGTACAAAGAGGATTCTAAGGTGTCACAGAGGAAGTGACTATAAGAAGCTTCACACACTGCGAAGGCTGGAGGAGTAGGGAAGAGAATGGAATTATTAAAACTCGAGCTTGGAGAGGAGCCCCGTGGGCTGGGGGACTCAGCCTTCCGGGGGTAGGGGCACTGGCCCTTGCTGGGTCTCCGCAGTATGTGGTGGGTGTGTAGAGTGGGATGGAAGAATTGCTGACTGAATTCAGCTGTTGCCCCTACAGCTGGAAGGGACTGCCTCAGCCACAGCTAGGAAGTGTTGCTGGGGTGACTCATAGAAAAAAGAGGCAACAGGAAGGGGCAAGCGCTGCTACACTGACCATCCTCCCAGCCTCCCTCCAGCGCCCCCGAGTGGCAGGGTCTAACGGAAGTCGCTTGCAAAACAGGAATGGGCTTTTCTGGTAAATGCCTGATTTCAGCATCACAGAGCTGACGTAGAAGGGTGGGTTTTGAGCTGAAAGACAATTGCTTAATAACTGCCAAATCTCCGCATGACCAAGGTTGACACCTTGTCTCCCACACCTTAGGGCATACCCCTCATCCGCTTTCTCTTATGAGCCAGGTGAGCTCAGCTTTGCTTTCTGGCAGCCCCGCAAAGCCTCAGTTTCCCACACAGACATTACCTCATTTCTGGGGAGTGCAGATGATCGAGCGCCAAGGCTTCTCTTCAGATTGAACTGAGGAAGGCACCTAACATGTCCTCTGCAGGCAGGGCCTGAGACTCGGCCTTGTCCACATTCGGCTCCTGGGTGCTCCGGAGGGCACACTCCGCCATGAGTTCCGGGCCCCTCCCCGGAGACATTCGGTGTCAATGGGGAGGGAGGGAAGCTGAGTCCACATTTTATTTCCCTCCTTCCTCAGCCTGTCCAGCTCCTCCCTGTCACATGTATTCTCCCAAGCGTGACACCGAGAGGCGAGTGGAGTTTGACCTTTGCAGAAAGGAATAATTTGATTTCTCAGGAAGGTAGTGAACATAAGGTAGACTTGAGCAATATCAAAGCAGCATATTAATTAAATATCTTCCTAAGAGTTCTCTCTGGGTTTCTGTATTCCAAAAGATTCACAATAAAATTAACTCCAAAGTTACTGAACTGAGAAATGTACAATTATAGTCTTGTTGGTGCAATAAAATAGAAAGGAATGTTTAGGCATTTAATTGGCATCCAACAACAGGCGATAGTATGTTAATTAGACATCAATTATGGCAGAGTACTAATTGACATTTGATAAGCATTCTAACTGATAACCAATGTTTGCTCTGCCAAATTAAATGGCTCTGCGGCCACGCTTGACAGCTGGGAGGGGGGCTATAAAAGGCTGCAAATGCTTGGCAGCGTCCAGGAACCTGTCTCTAGAATACCCACTCCTTGGGAAACACTTCCAAGAGTCATGATTAGTCTTGGGTTTTTCTCCTGATGGAACTAGGTTTCACGTGCCTTAGATACAAATAATCTTCCCATTCCCTGTCCTCCTCAGCTGGCTCGGTCCCAAATCTGAGCCCATTTTTTGTGGACTTTACGGTCAGACCTATTTGAAAGCTGAGCCAGGCTCCACCACTTCAAAGCTGTGGACCCTGTGCAATTCGGCCAATGATTTCCTCTGGCAGGAAAGTGCTAGCCACAATGCTTAGCACAGAGCAGGAGCTCAAGATGTTTCCGTTCTTCTTTCCTCTCCTCTTTCCCTTCTGGTCTGCTGTTCCAACTCCTGTGCTATGGCTGTGTTCCACAGTCTTGGGTTGTGGCCCTTTTTTCTACACCATCTTTCTCAGTGCTCCACCTGAGCTGAGACCAAGCTTTGACCACCACCTGAGCAATAGTGTGGCTTGAGCTTGGGATTTTAAATGCTGGTTCCGCCACTCGCTAGCTGTGTGACGCTAAGCCAGTTACTTCACTTCTCTGTTCTTTAGTTTTCTCATCTGTGTTGTGAAGATAATGTCAGTACTTACCTTGTATAATTGATGAAAGGACTTAGGATGATGCCTGTACTTATGAAGTGCTTAATATATGTTGTCTATTGTAATTCTCAGACCCAGTTGCCCAGGTTGAAGCCACTAAACTTGATTTTCAGCCAGGTAATTTGATGTTTTTTTTTCAGCAACCAACTCTTGAGTATATTTAGGCTTCCATAGTCCCTTTTTTCTGGGTAGCGACATGCCAAATGTCCTCATTCCTTCCTCTCTACCTCCTTCCTCTTGAGGACTACCAGATCAGGTCAAATAGACTCTGGCTGGGTAATGTGGCAACTGCATGCCTTGTTCAATGTGTGTACTTGTGTGTGTGTACATGTATATTGGCATACACAGTGATTAAGAGTTAGCGAGTCCTAGTTCCCTTAGAGTGGAAGAAAAATGTGATGCTTTCTTTGCTACCAGTTGGCATTTAATTCTAAAATATCACTTGGGAGCTTAGATTGCTTACCAAACTAGGTCAATTCAATGCAAGCTAATTTATCCAATGACTTATTTGCCAAAAGCCAATTCACCAAAAGTTAATTTGCTGAAAATAAATTTGCTGAATCATTAGGTCACTGAATATCCAATTCATTGAAAAGTTCCCAACCCTCACCCGCATTTGGGATGGATGGCCGCATTTGGGATGGATTTTGCTGTCATATCAAGAAGCATATGTAAAGACAACTCAGAAGCAAAGCTAAAGGATAGGCAAAGGTCCTTAAAAATCAAGAAGACGGGAACGTGCATTTAAGAGGAAGCCCAACTGTTGACAGTTAAATGCTGTCCATTTAAGAAGTATGCTGCCTTTACACAGCAAAACATACAAGGATTTCACATTCTGTTCACCAGGGAAGGCTACAAGGAAACTATGCTAAAACTAAAACAGAAATTAATTCTCAGTCATTTGTAATCACATACAAACTGGCTTTGGCAAAATGATTTTCATTGAATCAGTCTATTTTCTTCCCCAGTGTGACCTTAGCCCTCAGGTATGTGGAGACTGAAGTGAGAATGGCCAATTAGGAGAGGCCAACCATCCCTCAGAGGAAAATAAGGGGCATTGGGTGTGGAATCTACATGTCATCTAGGATTGGGGCAGGAAACCTGGGGGTGGGGAACAGGGCCCAACAGCCCAGGCCTCTGGGTGGTGGTGGGATTAATGATTAAGTCAGTAGTGGTTCTGTGTTCCTGGGGACATGTTTGGAGGATTGCCAGGCCCAGGCACTGCCAGCACTGGGACATGGTGAAGCTTGGAGGTGACCTGGGCCTAAGGTAATAGGCAGGGCTCTGGGGAAGGACCCTCTTCAGCCCCAAGCCCTCTATTAGAAGCAAAACAGAATTGGCAGGGACCTAGGGAGAGTCTCCAGCATACCAGGCTGGGCTAGGGACCCCAGGGACCCTAGGGACCCCAGGCTCCTTGAATGTAGGCTAACTTAATGAGAAAAAACCCCCACAAAACTATATGTGCCCACAATGGTAAAAAGGAATACTATTAACTGAATACATAAGCATCTACTATGTTCTAGTACCCTGCTAAAGACTTGTGTACATTATCTAATTTTTTTTTTGCTTGTACCAGCTTTATTTTCAATAGTGCTATCCAAGTCACAGCACCATATGTTAGCAGTGGAAAATGGCACCAGGTGTTAACCTTGGTTCAGCGACCTCAGTTCTTGAGTTCTGGCTAAGAGAAGAATTCAGGTGGAAGACACAGATTATAAGAGAAAGTTTATTTAGAAAGTCACAGAGGTAGAAGGAAGAAGTGAGCTTAGGAAACAAGGTACAGCAAAAGAAGGGCCCTTGGAGCTTATTTGAAAGAGTAGGGAGGGAGGGAGGGAGAGAGAGAGAGAGAGAGAGAGAAAGAGAAAGAGAGGAATTGGTTGCCTCCCACATACGCCCTGACTGGGGATCGAAGCCACAACCTAGGTATGTGCCCTGACTGGGGATCCAACCAGCAACCTTTTTGGTGTAAGGGATGATGCTCCAACCAACTGGACCACCTGCTCTGGCTAATAGTTAATTTTTAATTCATATGATAACCTTTACCTTTTAATTGGAGTATTTATTTTTAATATGTTGACATATTTTGGTTTAAATATGTCATTTTAATGGCTTTTTTCTATTAGTTCCTACAGCCCTATATTCCTTTCTCTCTCCTAATTTGCTTTCTTATAGATTCATCAAGTAGTTTTTATTTATTCCCTTCTTCTCTGTTAGTTTGATGGCTTTATACTCTTCTACAGTTTTTAAAATTATTACCTTAGACATTAGAGTAGGCATCTTTAATTTATTAAAGTTTAACAAATTTTCTCTCATATTGTAATAATTCAAGGGCTTTAGAATACTTTAACTTAAGGCATTTCTGCCTTTTGTACTATTTTCTTTATGTGTCTTAGTTGCATGTATATTTTTAAACCCCACATGACATTGTTATTAATGCTTCACACAGTCGCTATTTATTTAGATTTGTCTGTTTGTCTATGTGGACATGTATATGCTTTCTAATTCTCTTCATTTCTTTCTGGAAGTCCATACTTCTTTCTAGAATTATTTTTCTTCTGCCTGAAGGATTTCTTTTATTGTTTTATTTAATGCAGGTCTTTTTTTCTTTTTTTTTCTGGAAAAAAATCTGTATTTTGCCTTCGTTTTGAAGGACATAAAGGATTTTTATATTGGTATAAAATTTCTAGTTGTCATTTTCCTTTAGTACTTTGCATATATCATTCCATCATTTCAGACATTCTCCTTTTTGTCTCCACTGGGTAGCAGCAATCTTATCTCCTCTTGATAATCTGGATCAGGTAATACAGTCTGTATAATTTGTCCTCCTTATTGCTTGCTTGTTTAATAATATGAGCCATGTGACAATCTCAACTCCCAGTGTCTTTGTAGGATAATTTTTCCTTAGTAATCAAGCTAGAAACTAGCTGAGCTCCACATTGGGTCATATTAAACTCCTACCCTTGCATTATGCTGGGATCTGATCCTAGAAATGAGTCTTCAGGCAAGAACTGGTGGGGGTGGATCTGAAGGAGAATGAGACCATTCTTGCAATTAGAATCCTTTAATCCCCAGTAAGGTCAAGTGTCGTTAAGGGAGGCAGAGCTATCTATATACTCGTTATGAACTCAGGGGAGAGGGGAGATGTCTTGGCAAAGGATGACTCAGAATTCCAGGCATTCAAATTCATCTAAATCTACCTAAATGACCCCATTCTCAGGGCCCATCCCAATTATTACCCTAATTTTATTCAATTATTACCCTAAATAAGTGTCCCAGGAGAGACCTGGTATGGGTGTGAATTCAACTTATGTTGTGATTCTGGCACTTTATGCTACTTATGGTTTGAATCAGAAAACTGCCGGAGACTTACTACTTACCTCATAATAATTACACAGCCTTAAGGTGGGTGAAATGGAAAATTACTTGCAAGTTTGAAGAAAGTGGAGACATAAACAATATTAAAAATAACAAATGGTAGGCTTAAAGAATATGCAACATTTATGTCGACAAGGGGTTAATATCCTTCTGTAAAAAATACTTCCGTACAGAGTTAAGTGTAATAGGTAGAATCATGGCTGCTTCAAAGATCCCTACGCCCTAATCCCCTGAACCTATGAACAGATTGCTTTATGTGGCAAAACAGCTCTACAGATGTGATTTAGTGGACCTTGAGACGGAGAGTGATGCCTGAATCATCCAGGTGGACTCAGTCTAAGGCATCCTTGAAAATGCAGAACCTTCCCTGGCTGCAGCACCTAGGGAGATGGCAGTGTGAGAAGGTCTTGGCTTGTCATTGCTGGCTTTGGAGATGGAGGAAGCCTGTGAACCAGGAAATGTGGGTTTCCTCTGGAAGCTGGAAAGGCAAAGAAGGAGATTATCCCCTAGAACCTCCAGATAGGAACACAATCTGACCAACACCTTGATTTTAACCTGGTGAGACCCATTTCTTTTGACCTCCATCATTTCAGCACAAGTTCGTGTCGTTTAAGCTACCAAGTTTGTGGTAATTTGTTACAACAGCAATAGAAAACTAATATAGTAAGGAAAAGACAAATAACTCAATAGAAAAACAGGCAAAGCATATGAACAGACAATTCACAGAATTAGCCAATTAACATTTGAAGAGATGCTTAATCTTTCTAATGAAGCTGATAAATGCAAATGAAAACAATGAGACACCATTCTTCACTTATTAAGTTGGCAAATGTTAAAACAATTAATAACACACCCTAATAGTGAAAAATAAGCAGCCTGAAACACTGTTGGGTGGGAGTGTGAATTTCTATAACTTTGGGGAAAGTAATATTATATTTAATAATATAAATAACACCTAAATCCTTTGACTTAGTAAAACCAATTTTGTCTTTCTTACAGAAATAAAAGGCCCTTTTATTGGTAGCTGTACAAAGCAATTTATTGTGGTGTCAAAAAACTGGAACCAATCTGAAGATTCATCTTGGGGAATGGGTAAATAAATTTTAATAAATCCACAATATGAAATATTATGCACATGGTAAAATTAACTAGGTCTCTAGGCAGAGGTCCAGAAGGTGGCGCATTATATACTAGTGAGTAAAAAAAATCAGGTTGCAAGATAATTTCTGTAGATTCAATTTATGAATCCATTTAGATTAAAAATAATACAACGAAGCATAAAATAATCTTTGTATACATATGTTTATGTGCATTTTTGTTCGTGTTGAGAAAGACTCATGGAAAGAAACACATCAAGCAATTAACATTGTTTCTGTCCAAGTATGATCTTGGGGGTGAAGGGGCATGTGGGAGAGGGAGAGAATTAACTTTTTCTTCACACAACTCTATGGTTCAACTTTTCACAATGAGCACATAAAACTTTTACAAAAGTAAACATTTCTGGTACAATACTTAAGAAAGGGAAGAAACCTGGCATTACTGAACTGACACATGGTCCCACCAGCTGATAGGTGACCCTTTCAGCAGGTGCTCGTGGCCAACAGCACATCTTCATTGTCAGCCTAGCAGGGCACCCTCATGCACCTACTTGAGAATATTATAGCATTTTGTTCCTTTTTTGTAAAAGTGAGGGGAAGATGGGGAAGAAATGAAAGTGCAGATAGGAAGTATAGGTTTCATAAATTTAAAACAGTAGAATCAAAGGTGGAAATTATTATGTGTGCCCAAAGTAATAAATTCCTTAATTAAATCAGATACTGGGTTTGAACCAGTTGACTGTGAGTTTGGTTATAAAGAAAAAAAAATTGCGGAAAAGATGCAAAGATTGTGCATCTTTAAGACAAGTAACTGAGAGTTACATAATATATTTATTTTTCCTCTCCAAGATGAAACCCCCTCTAAACACATTTAAAATATGTTGGTATACTGCGGGTTTTTCTCACATTGCACTTTTTTTTTTCAGTTACATGTTTGGTGTGCACAGTAACAATTTGAAATATTACCCTTAATGCTTTTTCCTGCTGTCTCTTTGTACACATTTCCTGACCCCCACCTTACCACCTGTTTAAGGTGGCCTCAGCCAGTTTTCTCCATTATAAATTGACTTTCCTTCTCATAGTCTATTCTTTAGGAGTCACTGAGTCCAGCTCATACCCAAGAAGGATTTAAGTTCCACCCTCTGTAGGGAAGAGTACCAGAAAATTTCAGGCCATATGTTAAATCACCATAGTAATATTTTGGTGAAGATATTTTGAGGCTTATGCAAATACCCCTGTTCTCCTGAAAGTTTTGCCAGCTGATTTTTAGCATGCACCAGTGGATCTTGCCTACAAGCAGTTATACTGTGGCATTCTAGTGGTGGTTTTCTTACTTTTATTACTTTAATTGTCAAAGTTTATAATATTGATATTCTGTCCAGAGTGTACCTTCTGCCCTTTAATTCTGTGAGCTTCAGCTGAATTTTTGCTTATTTCATCAGAACTCTGATGAATACCTGAGGGACCCACCGCTCACCTCTGGCATTCTCCTTCCGGGCTGCTCTGTCCTCATTGGCACTCTGTCTTATGCACTCCAGCCGCATGGGTCTCCCTGCACTCTCACTGCTATCTCCTCAACTCAGGTTGCCCAGTGGGCTCTGCCTGGGTTGTCCCTTAAGGTTCCCCCAAGGCAGGAAGCTCACTTTGTGGGATCACTGAACTTCAAAGCTAGATATCCAGGGTCTTGAGAACCACTGCTTCATACATTTTATCTGTTTATTTTTAATTTTTTGGTTGTTTGAGGCAGGAGTATAAATCTAGTTCCTATTACTTCATCTTTTCCAGAAGCAGGAGGGAACATGTTTGAACTTGAACAAAACTGACCTGCATGCAGTAGATGCTTTACCCCCACCACTCCTCAAGCACCAGGAACAAACACTTTCTTAGCTAACTACAATCTTTTCATCAAATCTTAGTCAACATGTCACATCCTCAAGCACTTTCTGGCCCTGGAGCTTGAGTTTGGCCTCCTGCTGCAGTGCCTCCAGAGCTCCTAGGGGGTCGAGGCTCCTGTGACCAACTCCCCCAGCCTGAGCTTCTAGGCTCATCGCCTCCCATTTCGCTGAACAAAGACTGGTCAAATGAATGAATGGATGGATGAATGAATGAATGAAACACAGCTCCTTGGTCAACTGGCTGGGCAGGAGACCATTTCGGGAAGGAGAGGAACTTTTATGTCTGGGCTAGTAAGGTTGGGGAAAATTTCCTCTGGGATTCACAGTTCCTAGGCTGGTTGACTGCAGGTAGGGTTATATCTGTGAAAACAAACTGAGTGGATGTTTGCAGAGAAGACATTGCCTTTTTCTATGCTGGCATGTTTCTAGGTGATAAAGGCACCATCCAGGGAAGTCAAAGTTGTGGCTCATGAAAAAGATCTGCCTTCCTGGCCATCTCCTCCATGGGTGCAGGGAAGTAGGATCAGACTCCAGGATTTTTGGCATGATTTCCAGTGTCCAGGAAAATATTGGGAAATGCATCACTGATCATGTTAAATCCAGGCTTTGGGGGTTGATTAAGCAGAGGGATGGGAAGGGGAAGAGGTCCTGTGCAGAGTGGTGTGAATTGTGGAAAATAAAGAAGAGAAAGATGAGAGTGGCTTGTTTTCTGGCAGAGGCAGTGCAATTTCATACTACTTGTGACGTGGAGGAAAGAGGATGGCTTTCATGTCAGACAGGGCTGTGTGTAAATTAAAGAACATTTGAGCTAACGACTTCACTTCTTGTGGTCTTGGTTTTACCATCTGTTGAATGGGTTGTCGAATAAGGAAACACCAAGCTCGGTCCCATGTGAACTCTTTTCCTTTCCTTCTTCTATCTTATTCTCATTCACAGAAGATAATAAAGGAAAAGGACTGTATGTGTCCGGTTTCCGTTCCTTAAGGGAATGAGGAAGTGGGAGCAAATTCTCTCTACCATCTTCTCTCTTCTCCTCTAGGGCTTCAGAGAGTGGATGGCTGAGCTGGGGCCGCCCTGTAACTGGCTGGTTGAGGAGGCTCTCAGCCCAGAGGGGTGTTAACATAAGCAGTTTTATTTTCCCTCAGTTACTTCCTTTAGCCATTCCCTTTCCTTTTCCATCCTTAACAACATCTTGGTAAGATTCCATAACCTTCAGGTCTTTTTTGGATATTAAAATTAATTCTAAACTCATACCTTCAATCTCAACCTTGATTTAAATCTCATCTCCTTGGAATATAGGAGATGTTTTGAATGGGGGCCCTAATCGTTAATTCTCAGGCAATGAGAAGAACGTCACTCAACTGTATCCCTTTATGATGGGAAACTAGGAACGGAAAAGTTGGAGGGACTGCACTTTTCTTGTCACTTTCTGCTGCTGGTGACTGCCTGGGGGTGAAGAAGGGGCCCTGCTGGGATGACTGTGAGTGGGGAGAGAGCACTGTTGTCTTGCCCTCACTCTACATCCCCAGACATGTGCTCGCTACCTGGGCATTTGGGAATATCACTTAAGAGCTATTGAGATCACCTCGCCCCTGAGTTATAACTAGACCATGCAGTTGTCCTTCCTGAGCCACACTTTCTGTTGAACCTCTCCACTTGAGGGGTATCAGGTTCACAGGCCATGCCCCTTTTCCTGTCTGCTGGTTAAGTGGGAATTTGGTGAGGACTCCTGGGAGGCCATTTGGTTCTCTTTTCCTGCACTTCCAGTACCCAGATTCTTTCCTGAGTCCAAGGTAGCCATTTTTTTGGCTATACTGAGGCTCCTTCCATTATCCAGTGTGGCCTGGTCTGAGCCCCATTTCTTTGCTTCCTCACTCCTGAGATGGGGTCCACTGGTCTGACCACTTTTCCAGGTAGGCTGGGCCCACAGGTCAGTACAATTGCTGATGTCTGGAGTGAGTACAGCAGGGTGTGGTGTGTGGGACTATAGGGGGTGGTCCAAGGGCATGGGGAGAAAAGCCCCATCATCCAAGGGCAAGGAAAAGAGTGCAATTCTGGGGACAGCATGCAGGGTGGCCCCATGATGTTGGAAAAGACAAGAAAGTTCAAGAAAATGAAAAGGTACTGTTCTGGTCCCACGCCTCAAGTTGTCTGTGAGACAGGCTGCTGGGGCCAGTTTCCCCTGGCTTCCAGGGGAGGCTGTTCCCATGAGCAATACAGTAAGAGATCCATTCCACGCCCAGGAGGGTCCCAGTCATGTGAGCCAGTCCCCAACCATCGCTGACTTCCTGTTTTCCTGGACCTACTGGAAGATGCCCACCCCACCCAGATGTGCAATGACTGCTTGGAGGCTCTCTACACTTTGATTTTATTCTCATTATCTACACTAGACATCAAGCAATCTCGCAATCTCTCTCCTTTTTTTTTTTTTTTTTCCTGTGTTGCTGAACTGGACGTGCTCAGGAGTCCTCATTTCATTTGTAGACAGGACTACCCTCTCTCACTAACTTCCAACCAACTTTAATCTTTGTAATGCAGTTTCTTCTGGTTTAAGACAGCGTAGATTTGGTTAAATATTCTGCCAAATTCAGAATTTACTGAAGTTTCCCCTCCTTTTGTCCTTACTTTTGGGTTGAAATAAGCTCTCAGTGTGTGTTTCTGAGTTGCCCTGGCTTTGGAGAAAGGCTGCAGATGGGGATCAGGCAAGTACCCGGAGCCAAAGGGGAGCTGGGTGCGAGCATGGAGCTGTCTTTTTGTGGGTGTGGACTGCTTGATACTGGTAGCCCGGCAGCAGATCCCCCACCCCTGGGCAAGATGGCAACAGGAGAAAGCATTTCACTGAGCACACACAAGGTTAGCAAGACACTTGGATGAAGGGGAAAGCCTTCTTACCTCCTCCTCCCAGTACCTGACCAGGAGTGGGACCATGGGAAGGCAAGGACAAGCACCATAGATGTCAAGATGGCAACAGGGGCAGGTGCTATATCAAAGAAACCCATCAGCCTAGCCTGGGGAAAGAAAGGGTTGGTTGGGGGCTGGACCCTCCCAGAGTATGCAGAAGATTAGGCTGAGAAAACACCTGGTCTGGCCCACAGGGGAAACTTATATAAACCCAAGGGAAGAAAGGTAAGCTCTCTTGCCCATCTTGTGAACGGACTGGCCAGTGCATTCGTGGGACCTTCTGACCCTGGAAGCCATGTGGCCAGTGATGGCTTTTGAGGAGGGAGCCTGAGGCCGGACAGCTATCAGGAACAAGCTAAGCCACCTGGATGACCACTCAGAAGCTGCCTGCAGTTCCCATAGGATGGTGTTTTAAATGGGAGAAGGAACTCTGGATGCTGCCTTTGGTTTGGGTTTAGCTGAAGGCAGCTGAGTTTACCTCTGGATTTTTCAGAGGGAATGGGCTTTTGAGAAAAGAATCTGCCATTCTCCCAGATTGTGCAACATCTGAATAAAGGCTTCTTTTCTTTTTCGCCAGCCTCCACCTCTGGAATTTGCCTATTGGTGGCAGTGGGCAGCTGAACCCCAACTGTGGTTGGGTAACAAGCTGACAGCTGAGCCGCCCTCAACTTGCCCCTGCGCATTGCAGCCATCAGATGGCTGGGCTTTCTCCATCTTGTCCACCACGGAAACCAGCTGCCTGATCCTCAGCCCCTGTATTATTCCTTAGTGGTAAGTCCTATTGGCCACACTTGAGCCACATGCCCACCCTATGAACCAGCAGGTGGGGAAAGGAAGTACTTATCCCACTCTCCTCTACCACATGGCTTCTGGGTAGAGCTGCCTCCCTCTGTTTAGGGATTCTCCCAAATAGCAAAGATGTTTAGATTCTGGGTAGCAAAATGAGAAATATTTTCTGGAGACAGAGAGGGTCTGAGCTAGCCTCTGCTCACCCACACCAATCTCTCTCAGCTCCTGACAAGCCTGGAAAAAAATCCACAACAATTTCTGCACTCTTTGGGGAAGGATGCAGATGGTGGCTGGGGATTCTGAGATGGTGCGTTTGCCAGAAATCACTGTAGGGTCAGCACGGTCCTGCCTGTGAATGAGGAGTAGGTTGGAGATGAGGTTGGGCATTGCTGAGTCTCAGAGGGTTAGCAGTGCAAGAATGATGGCCTCATCTGCAGAAGAAGACGGGCCAGCTTTGTGCAGTCAGCGTACATGATGACGTCACCAGCTGCAGACACTTAGCTGTGGCATCCGCAAGGGCAGAGAACAAAGGCCAGAGAAGTCCTGGCTGACTTCCCAACTGAGGCCTGCATGCCACTGATACCCTGCCAACAAATGTATTTTCTGATTATTTAGCTCAAATTAGCTTCTTTGTTTGAAACCAAGAATCCTCTTAAATATGTTGCCTAAACACGCTGTGCTACCAGCTCTGCTCTCTGGGGCTCCCATGGTGCTGTAAAGTATCTAGGTGATTATATTCCAGAATTTCAGGTAGGAAGTGGGGCAGCCTCCTGCCCTCTGCTTTCAGGTTCCCCTTCAACATAACTCGCTCTCTCAGTGCCTTTGAAGGGACGCAGGTATCCCATTCTTAGTCTCACCAATTCCAAATCCTCTTGATGGCCCTCAGCCCTGACTTAGCAGGGAAATGTTTCTTAGTTCTATTCCAGATCCTTTTTCACACTCACCCTCTGCACTTGGACTTTAACTGCATGCTGCCTTTTCAGAGCTCTGGTTGCTAATCATCCAAGTCAAACACATCCTTTGAAATTCAAATGAAAACCAGTTCCCTTTTAAGTACCCAGCTCTTGGAATTGAGCTCAAAAGTATGAACTTAATATTTTGTTCTGGTCTGAATCGTCTCTCCCTTCTGCACTCCCTTTTTCCTACCCCCCGCCCCCGCCCCCACCCGCCCCACCGCCCCACCACCCCTGTCTTTCCTGGGCAGTGCTGGGAAAAAGCCAAGGTTCCCAGAAAGGCAGGAAAAGGGTGCAGGGGCAGGACACCTGGGAACAACAGCCTTGTAATATCTAATGATGTTATACCACTACATTTTACTTTTTAAGTTAGGTCACATTTTAATTAATTATCTCTAAAGGGCTTATTAAATTTTGAAGATTATAGTATGAAATCATTAAAGATGACTTTATAAATGGTACTGCATTTTGGAGTGCAGGTATTAAACTCAATCAAAAACACTCAATTCCAGACAGAGGTGCATGAGCATGGAAGTTAGCCGGAGACGTGTCTCCGGGGAGCAAATGCGCAGGAGCCCAGTGTTCCTCCTGCCCTCCCTGCAATGCCAAACCAGTAAAGGCAGTGGCTGCTGCTGTCCTTTGTTCCTCACCCCTGCTCAGGGGTGTCCCTTCTCGCCCCTCCCCCAGAGCAAGCGTCAGGGATTTTCAGAAGTGGATTCAACCTAGCTAGCCACAGTGAAGCCACAAAAGGCAAAGCAGAGCTGTTGCAGTGGGCAGACAGGTGCCGGGGAGTCCTGAGGACCCTGTAGGAAGTTCTAGGCCTGCTTGCTGTGCCTCAGCTGCAAATGGAAAAGGCCAAAATGACTTGCTGGGAGGAGACAGGAAGCTTTTGGTGTGTCCTTCTAGATCTCCTGGTAGACCTAAGGCACTCAGGAGCTTTGCATCCAGACAATGTGTGCCTTGCTGGGGACTCAGCGACCTGGGATGGCATGGCCATGGGAAGGAAACCCTGGAGTTTGGGGTGGGTGAAAGAGACCTGGGCAGCAAACCTGAAGTGGCAGCAGGACGGAGTCCTGGCCCAGGAGGCAAAAGGGGCGAGTTTTCTAATGATTGTTCAAAGAGCTGGTCCTAGCAGTGGGTAGTAGAGGCTTGATGGACTGGATCATGATCCTACTCTCCTCCTGGCCCTGGTGCGAGGGTCCAGAGGTAGGTGCACAGGGCTGTGATATCCATGGTGTCTGCTCCATGGGGAGCAGGCAGGGGGCACTAGGGGGGTTGGCTTGGCTCACGAGGAACAAAGTTAAACCTGGATGGGGAAGTCTGGGCATGTGGGCAAGGATGGCTATCCCCTATCCAGCACCTGAGTCTTCCTGCACCCTGTTCCCCAGCACCTGCTCTGCAGGGAAGAGGGTGCAAGAAGTGGAAAGAAGCCCATGTATTGGAGTGCAGTACCCTAAAAGGCCAGGTGTCCTGACTTTCCTACTCACCTGGGAAGGGACATGTATAGCATGTCAGCCTACAGTCCCTCCTTTTTGCTTATAGGGACCCCACTGCCCCGGTAGTCACTGAACAGATGGAATCAAAGGTCAAACCCCTCCCTCAGCTCTAATTCAGGGGCCTTCAGAGGATTGAGGTGCCTAAGGACTGTCATTGGAAAAAAGCCAAACAGGAACTTCTTGTCCAGTCCAGTGCACATTAAGAATCATTATAAGTAAAAGAAAGTGACTCATGACCATTTAAATAAAAAGAGGGGTAGGGTGACACTTTTAAATGCCTCCACTAGCAACCTCCTTTGGGATAAAGAATATTTTCTCTTTGTTGTCAAATCTGACTCTAAGGCTGGCCCTTGAGACCCAGAGGCCCAGGGAGTAGGAATCATAGGTTCCCAGGACAAGGACTTCCACTCAGTGGGCCAGGAGGATAAGATGTGGTAAGGATGGGGAAGTTTGGAGAAAATCCCACTGGGGCCCTGACGGGGTTCAGCGCCAACTCTCTTTGGCCTGATGGGTGGTGGCACCGAGCAGAGAGGAACTCAGGCCTGTTGTGGGAAGACAACAGTACAGGGGTTTGCACCTCGACTCCATTTAAAGCTCTGGAACCAGGGAACCTGAGACCCACTTGGCTGGCTGTGGCAAAGTGACAAAATGGCAGTATGAGATACATAGGCAGGGAAACAGCTTGGATTCCTATAGCCTGTGCAGGTGTGTGGGAGGCCACTGAGGGGCTGCCTTCCTGAGCTGGGAACACAAAATAGAGCCAAGAAGCAAAGGGCTTGTGGAACCAAAAATTGTATTAGCTGAGGATGTCGGTGGCAGGGCAGGCCATTACACTGCCCACAGAAGAAGTCAATGAGGACCTGGAGGACAGGTGCTCATGTGAGGTCTCCACCAAGGGCCAACTCAGCAAAGCTTTACTAGCAGAAGGGGGAGGATGTGAGGTAACCTGCAAGATTAAACATTCACTTGTAAAATTTAACCTGAAGGCTTTAATTGAAGGCTACTCAGTAGAGATTGACTTAGCTTTCATTGCAAATATAACTTCCCAGCCCAGCCCAAACCTGTGCAGGTGTGGCGACCCACAGACAACTGCTTCATTAGAAGGAAAAGAGAGTTGAAAGAAGATGAGATAGAGATGGGAAATAAGAATGTGATTTTGCTTTCAAATTTGAGTTGTAGGGCATACTTTTTTCATTATGGTTTTATTTTTATTTTTTATTGCATTTTTTCATTACCATTTATCCCCCTTATATCCTCTTCCATATCCACCGCCCCCCTTCCCCATACAATCACCACACTGTCGTGCATGTTCATGACAACCTCACCCACCTCAGAGCTGTCACCCTGTTCTCCATCTATGAGTCTGTCTTTATTTTGCTTGTTAGTTCAGTTTGTTCGTTAGATTCCACACATAAATGAAATCATACAGTATTTGTCTTTCTCTGAGTGGTGTATTTCACTCAGCATAATATTCTCCTGATCCATCATGCTGTTGCAAAGGGTAATTTTTCTTCTTTTTTACAACCAAGTAGTATTCCATTGTGTAAATGTACCATATTTGTTTTATCCACTCATCTACTAATGGACACTGGGCTGCTTCCAAGTCTTGACTATTATAAATAATGCTAAAATGCATAGGGGTATTTACATTCCTTTGAATTAGGGTTTTGGATTTTTTAAGATAAATTCCCAGAAGTGGAATTGCTGGGTCATAAGGCAATTCCATTTTTAATTTTTTGAGGTAATACAATACTGCATTCCACAGCAGCTGCCAAATCTACATTCCCATCAACAGTGCAAAAGGGTTTCCCTTTCTCCATATTCTCACCAGCACTTGTTTGTTGGTTTATTGATGATATCCATTCTGATCCATGTGAGGTGATATTCATTGTGGTTTTATTTTGCATTTCTCTGAGGATTAGTGATATTGAATATCTTTTCGTATGTGTATGGGCCATCTGTATGTCCTGTTGGGGGAAATGTTTATTCATGTCCTTTGCCCATTTTTTAATTATATTGTTTGTTTTTTTGGTGTTGAGTTTTATATGTTCTTCATATATTTTTGACATTAACCACTATCAGATATATTGGCCAACATGTTCTCCCATTCTGTGGGTTGTCTTTTTATTTTGTTGATGGTTTCCTTTGCTGTGCAAAACTTTTTAGTTTGATATAGTCCCATTTGCTTATTTTTTTCTTTTGTTTCTGTTGCCCGAGGAGATATATCAGAAAAAATATTGCTACAGCAATGTTTGAGATTTTACTGCCTATGTGTTCTTCTAATATTTTTATGGTTTCAGGGCTAGCATTTTAGCCTTTAATCCATTTTGAATTTATTCTTGTGTGTAGTATAAGAAAGTGGTCTAGTTTCATTTTTCTACACATATCTGTTTAATTTTCCAAAAGCCATTTACTGAATTAACTATCTTTAGCTCATTGTATGTGCTTGCTTCCTCTGTCAAATATTAATTAACTATAAAGGCATGGGTTTGTTTCTAGGCTCTCTATTCTGTTCCATTGATCTATGTGTCTGCTTTTCTACCAGTACCATGCTGTTTTGATTACTATAGCCTTATAGTATAGTTTCATATTAGGTAGCATGATTCCTCCAACTTTGTTCTTATTCCTCAAGATCACTGTTGCTATTTGGGGTCTTTAGTGGTTCCATATAAATTTTTGAAATATTTGTTCTAGCTCTGTAAAATATGTCATTGGAATCTTGATAGGAATTGAGTTCAATCTACGGATTGCTCTGGATAGTATGGACATTTTAATGATGTTAATTCTTTCTATCCATTAACATGGTATGTGCTTCCGCTTTTTTGTATCTTCATCAGTTACTTCTGTGTTTTTCTGAGTAGAGATCTTTTACATACTTGGTTAGATTTATTCCTAGGTATTTTATGCTTTTTGAAGTAATTGTAAATGGAATCATTTTGTTAATTTCCCTTCCTGATAGTTCATTATTGGCATATAAAAATGCATCTAATTTCTGGGTATTAATTTTGTATCCGCTACCTTGTTGAATTTGTTTATCAGCTTTAGTAGTTCCTTGGTGGAATCTTTGGGGTTCTGTATGTGCAGTATCATGTCATCTGCAAATAAAGACAGTGTTATGTCTTCTCTTTCCATTCAGGTGCCTTCTATTTATTCTTCTTGTCTGATTGCTATGGCTAGGATGTCCAGTACTATGCTGAACAAGAGAGGTGAAAGTGGACATCCCTGTCTTGTTCCCGATCTCAAGGGAAATGCTTGTAGTTTTTGCCTGTTGAGTCTGATGCTGGCAGTGGGTTTGTCATAGATAGCCTTTATTACATTTAGGTATGTTCCCTCTATTCCCACTTTGCTGAGAGTTTTTATCATAAATGTGTGCTGGATTTTATCAAATGTTTTTTTCTGCATCTATTGATATGATCATGTAGTTTTTATCCTTCATTTTGTTTATGTGGTATATCACATTTATGGATTTGCTATTGTTGTATCTACCTTCCATCCCTGTAATAAATGTCACTTGACCATGGCGTATGATCTTTTGATGTATTGCTGTTTTTTTTCTTTTTGCTAATATTTTGTTGACGATTTTAACATCTATGTTCATCGTAGATATTGGAATATAATTTTCTTTCTTTGTAGTGTCTTCATCTGGTGTTGCAATTAAGATATTGCTGGTCTTGTAAAATGAGCTTGGAAGGCTTCCTTCCTCTTGAATTTTTTTGAAATAGTTTGAGAAGGAGAGGTGTCTGTTCTTCTTGGAATGTTTCGTAAAATTGGTGTGTGAAGTCATCAGCCAGGTATTTTGTTTGTTAGGTGTTTTTTGATTACTGCTTCTATTCCACTAGGTGTAATCTGTTTATTGAGATTCTCTGGATCTTCTTCATTTAGTCTTGGAAGACTGTATGTTTCTAGGAGTTTATCCATTTCATCCAGGTTGTTCAACTTATTGTCATACAGTTGTTCATAATGTTTTCTTATAATCCTTTGTATTTCTTTGGTGTCAGTTGTTATTTCTCTTCTTTCATTTCTGATTTCATTTATTTGGATCCTTTCTCTCTCTCTGTCTCTTTTTGGTGAGCCTGGTTAAAGGTTTGTCAATTTTGTTTATCTTTTCAAAAAACCAGCTCATTTGTATCTTTTGTATCATTTATTAGATTCTATTTCATCTATTCAGCTCTGATCTTTATTATTTTCTTCCTTCTACTCACTTTGGGCTTTGTTTATTGTTCTTTTTCAAGTTCTATTCAGTGTAAAGTTAGGTTGTTTATTTGAACTTTTTCTTGTTTCTTGAGGTAGGCCTGTAATTCTATAAATTCCCCCTCTTATGATTGCTTTCCCTATGTCCAACAGATTTTGGGGTGTTATGTTCTCATTTTCATTTGTTTTAAGTTGCTTATAAAAATTTCTCTTTATGTCCCTTGCTCTAGGGCACATATTGGTGAAAATATTGCTGCATGGAATTTCTGAAATTTTCCTGCCTATGTTTTCCTCTAGGACTTTTATGGTATCACAACTTATATTTAAGTCTTTTATCCACCTTGAGTTTATTTTTGTGTATGGTGTAAATTGGTGGTTGAGTTTCTTTCTTTCTTTCTTTTTTTTTTTTTTTTGCATGTAGCTGTCCAGATCTCAAAACACCATTTGTTGAAGAGGCTATTTTTACTCCATTTAATGCTTCTGACTCCTTTGTCAAATATTAATTGACCATAGAAACATGGATTCATTTCTGGGTTCTGTATTCTGTTCCACTGATATATATTCGTTCTTATGTCAGTACCAGACTGTTTTGATTACGGTGGCCTTGTAATGTAGTTTGATGTGACACCTTCTACTTTGTTCTTGTTTCTCAGAATTGTTGTGGGTATTTGGAGTCATTTATGTTTCCATATAAATTTTTGAAATGTTTGTTCTATATCTGTGAAATATGTCATTGGTATTTTAATAGGGATTGTGTTGAATCTATATATTGTTTTGGGTGGTATGGACATTTGGATGATGTTAATTCTTCCAATACATGAACATGGTATATCCTTTCATTTATTTGTGTCTTCCTTAATTTCTTTCTTCAGTGTTGTGTAGTTTTCTAAGTAAGGTCTTTTACCTCCTTGGATAGGTTTGTTCCTAGGTACTTTGTTTTTCTTGTTGCTACAACAAATAGGATTTTCCCTCTGATTTCTGATTCTGATATTTCATTATTGGTGTAAAAAAGGCCTTTGATTTCTGAATATTGACTTTGCATCCCACTGTTTTGCCAAATTCACTTATTAGGTTGAGCAGTTTTTTGGTGGAGTCTATGGGGTTTTCTATGTACACTACCATGTCACCTGAAAATAATGACAGTTTTACTTCCTCCTTTCCAATTTGGATACCTTTCGTTTCTTTTTCTTCTCTGATCACTGTGGCTAGGACTCCCAACACTATGTTGAATAGAAGTGGTAAAAGCAGACATCCTTGTCTTGTCCCTGATCTTAGTGGGAAGGCTTTTAGTTTTTGTCCATTGAGAATGATGTTGGCTAGAGGTTTCTCATATATGGCCTTTATTATGTTGAGTTATGCCCCCTTTATTCCTGCTTTGCTGAGTGTTTTTATCATAAATGGGTGCTGCACCTTACAATTCAAAAGAACATATGCACCCCAATGTTCATAGCAGTACAATTTACAATAGCCAAGTGTTGGAAGCAACCTAAGTGCCTATCAGTAAATGAGTGGATCAAAAAACTATGGTACATTTACACTATAGCATACTATGCAGTAGGAAGAAAGAAGGAGCTCCTACCCTTTGTAACAGCATGGATGGATCTGGAAAGCATTTTGCTAAGCGAAATAAGCCAGGTGGTAAAAGACAAATATCATGTGATCTCACCTAAAAGTGGAACCTAATCAAGAAAACAAATAAGCAAGCAAAATATAACCAGTGACATTGAAATAAAGAAGAAGCTGACAGTAACTAGAAGGGAAGAGGGAGGATGATTATGGGGGAGAGAAGGGGAAGGGTCATCAAAGAACATGTATAAAGGACCCATGGACAAAGCCAAGGAGGGCTAGAACTTTGTGTGGGAGGTGGGAACGAGCGGACCAGAGGAGAGTGGTGACAGGAAAATGGAGACAACTGTACTTGAACAACAATAAAAAAATAAAAAATATTTTAAAAGTTACATATAAAAATTTCTTCCTTGATGTCATTGTTGACCTGTTCATTGTTTAATAACATGTTAGTTTGCTTAGTTTGCTCCTCATGTCTTGGTGTATTTTTCCTTGATTTCTTCCTCGATCTCATTTTTACCCATTGTTTAATAACATGTTATTTTGCTTCCATATCTTCCCGTATTTTTCAGTTTTCTTTTGTAATTTTTTTCTAGTTTCACAGCATTATAGTTTGAGAAGAGGTTTGATATGATTTTAATCTTCATAAATTCATTGTGACTTGTTTTGTGTCCTAACATCTGGTCTATCTTAGAAAATATTCCATGTGCCCTTAAAAAGAATATATATTCTGTTGCTTTGGGGTGAAATGCTCTGTAGATATTAATTAGATCCATTTGATCTAGTGTATCTATAAAGACCACTGTCTCCTTGTTGATTTTTTGTCTGGAAGATCCATCCATTGAAGTTAATGGGTGTTAAAAACCCCTAATATGACCATATTTCTATTGATATCTCCCTTTATGCCCATCAAGATTTACTTTACATTTTAGGTGATCCTATTGTAGGTGTACAAATATTTACTCAGGTTATATCTTCTTGTTGGACTGTTTCTTTTATCATCATATAGTGTCCTTCTCTGTCTCTTACTATAGCTTTGGTTTAAAGATATACTTTGTCAGATATAAATATTATTACATGAACTTTTTTTACCTTTCTATTTTCATGAAATATCTTTTTCCACCCCTCACTTTCAGTCTGTGTATATCTTTTGATATGAGGTAGGTCCCTTGGAGAAAGTCTATATATATGGGTCTTGTTTTCTTATCCATTCAGCCATCCTATATCTTTTGATTGGAGAATTTAAGTCATTTACTTTTAAAGTGGATTTTGATATATATGTATTTATTGCCATTTTATTTTTAACTATTTTTCTTGTTTGTTTTTTTTTATTTGTTTTTTTAAAGCAAGCCCTTTAACATTTGTTGCAATACCAGTTTAGTGTTAACACATTCCTTTAGATTTTCATGTCTGGGAAGCTTATATTTCTTTTTCAGTTTTAAATGATAGCTTTGCTGGGTACAAGTAGCCTTGGTTGTAGGTCTTTGCTTTTTATCACCTTGGATATTCATGCCAGCCTCTTTTGGCCTGAAATGGTTCTATTGAGAACTCCTTTGTAGGTAGCTAAGTGCTTTTCTATTGAAGCTTTTAAGATTCTTTCCTTGTCTTTAAGCTTTGCCATTTTAATTATGATGTGTCTTGGTGTGGGCCTCTTTGGGTCCATCTTGTTTGGTGCTCTGTACTTCCTGGATTTGTATGTCTTTTTCCTTCAACAGGTTAGGGAACTTTTTGCTATTATTTTTTCATATAGGTTCTCAATCTCTTGCTCGCTCTCTTCTCCTTCTGGTATCCCCATTATGAGAATATTGTTATTCTTCATGCTGTCCCAAAGGTTTCTTAAACCCTCCTCAGTTTTTAAAATTCGTTTTTCTTTTTGTTGCTCTGCTTGAGTTTTTTTCTACCTTGTCCTCCAAATTGCTGATTCAGTCCTCTGCTTCCTCTAACCTACCATTTATTCCTTCTAGTGTATTATTTATTTTAGATATTGCATTCTTTATTTCTGACTTGCCATTTTTTATTGTTTTTATGTCTTTTTTCATGCTGTTGAGCATCCTTATAATTATTCTCTAAACTCTATTATGATAAATTGCTTGCCATCATTTTATTTATTTCTTCTTCTGGAGAATTATCTTGTTCTTTTGTTTGGGGTCTGTTTCTTTGCTTTCCTATTTTGGCTGCCTCTCTGTGTTAGTTTCTATGTATTAGGTAGATCTGAAAAGACTCTGGTGCAGACTCATGTCAGATGCTGACTATGCCTAGTCTTGGACAACCAGTTTGGAGCTATCAATGATCCACAGCTTGTGGCTCCCTCTGTTGGGTGTTGGTGTGTGTAGAAAGAACCAAGCTGTGCACCAAGGCTGGCTTTTACCAGCACTGGGCTTGGGGGAGGGTCAGCTAAAGTCCCAAATGTTCCAGATACCTGCCTCCACCTGCAGGCTTTCTGTTAGGTTAATCAGTGATAGTGACTCCAGGTGTACTCCTCAGCGGCCTAGCTAAAGCTTCACAGGGTTGGGTGAGAGGGATTTCTATGGGTGGGACTATTGCTTCCCCCAAGTCTGGTGCTGTATGGAGGGGAGTGCTCCTCCAAGAAAGATGGCTTCTGCAGTATTAGGAATGACTGAGAACAGGGATCCAGGTGGCTGACCTTTCAGCTCTCTCCCTAGAGCCACCAACACCTAACTCTCCTCAATTTTCTCTAGTCCACTCTCGTCTCCCTCTCCCAGAGCCCAGAGTAAGTGGTTGCAAATGAAATTTTGTGTGTTGGCCCTTTAAGAGACTCTCTGAGTCCCTAGCCATCTCTTTCTGGAAGACAGACATCCTGCTGCTTTTCAAAGCCGGGTATTATTGGGGTTACTTTCCCAATTCTGGTGGTCTAGGCTGAGGAGCCCAGCTTGGGGTTTAGATCCTACATTTCTCAGACAGAACACCCTGGCCATTGAGATGTCCCTCTGAAATTTAAGCTGCCACCTGTGGGAGCCCACCCTGCCTTCTTGTGCCTCTGCACTCCCTACCAGTCTTGATGTGGTGATGTAGTTTCTTCTGTCAGTCCTTGGTTATAAGGCTTCTCTCTAGCTAGTGTTCAGTTTGGTTATTCAGGATGATTTTTCCGTAACTTAGCTGTAATTTCAGGTTGGCTCTGGGGGGAGGTTAGTGTAGCTTCCACCTACTCTGTTACCATCTTGGATCCTCTCAGTAGGGCATGTTTGACCCTGATATATAAGCAAAGGGAAAATTATTGCTTTAAAATAAGGGTCAAGTGTTATTTCATGGACTTTAAGGGCAGAAATGCAGCTGGGCTTAGGAAAGAACAGGGACAAGGAGCAGGGACAGGGACAATAAGAAGAGCCTCTCCTTCTACCCGTCAGCTTTATTTTGTCTCTGCAGTTGGTCTTTATTTCCTTTTTGACCTGTAGAATGTCAAACCTGGGTCATTCATGCTTCTAGGTTACTTATTCTCCATTAAGAAGCCAGATTCTTATTCTCTTAATTTTGAATATTCAAAGACAGAATCTCATCAACTTAGTTTAACTTCATGCTAGTATATATGCAACCAGATGTGGCCCCAGCACTGTGTTCAGCTAGTGAGTGCACTGGGGAGGTAACTCCTGACTTTCCTGGTCATTGTCTGTTCTGATTGATTGGTCTTATGTAATACCAGTGGTTAAACATTTTGGCTGTCACCTTGCTGTGATTCTGAGTCTGCATGCACGTGTGCATGTGTGTATGTTACTCTGCACACACATGGCTCACCAGTATTTACCTCTATGGGGCAAAGGACAGTTTGTGCGATTATGGAGAGCTCAGACTTGAGGCTGTTTGAATGTTAATGCTATAGCCCAGAGAGTCAGGGAGACATGTTGGCCAACCTCAGGGCCACATGGAAGTATGGCTGGGGCTATATGCAGGGCTATTCAGACAATTCCCATTTGGCAGCTGCTATAATGTAGCTCCTTACATTGTGTGTGGGTCTGTGCCCACTGATCCTGTCTCGTAAAGCCCCCGCACAGTTAACCGTGTGTTTGATAAGAACTTGGCACTTGGTAGTGGCCCAGAAGGCCTACTGTGGTTGATCCCCTGCACCTGGGATATCCTCGCTGCTCTCACTCTAGTCTCCAGATGGAAACACCTTCTTCCTGAATTCCACTTGGGCTGGTAGAAAGAGCAGAGGCTGGGGTTTCAGAGGCCTGGCTTTGAACTGTGAATCTAAACGTGTAGATGTGTGGTCTGGAGATAGTCACCAAATCTCATTAAGTCTCATTTTTTCAATTTGTACAAAAGGTTCAACAATATCTCCTCATGCCATTACTGTGATAGTCAAGTGAGGTGGCAGGTTAAGCAGTTCCAGCTCTACATCTGTCACTTGCTGATCCTTTGATACCTGCTAGTCTCCTGTCACCCTGCTGGGAAGAGACACCTTTCTCATTTAAAATAAGAAATGGAAGAATATTACTGTATGCTCACAACTGAGAGAGAAGAATGCATTTTTTCCTGAATGTTTCATAATTCTGACTTATTGATAATAATGTAGTTTACTTATGGCATCTTGAATTTGTGGTTCAGAATGGGATCCACAGATCTTGGGGGCACTCTACTGTCCCCTCCTCTGCTCTAGGGGTCAGATATGCATGACCCAGGCCCGCATGGTATAGCTGCTGAAGGAGTCAGCTATGTCCTGGATATCAGAGGCTGTCTTGGAGTATAGGCTTAAATGGCATTGTTTTGGAAACACCCAAGCTGAGCTCAGTTCAAATACCCAAGGGAAAGCCCAGCAATGAGAAAAAGGAAGGATGCTCTGTCTTCCCCAGAGTGGCTTCCAGCTGAAAGAGGCTTTCAGTTCTGCTTCACCAGCCGCCTGGAACATCAAACCCCCAGAAACCAGTTTTACTGCATCAGAGAATGATTTATTCTCTGAAGTTAATGATCTGGAACAATAGATTGGCCTTGGTCAAAAATCAATTTTTATTATTTGGAGAAGGGGCTGGTTAAATCTCCTTTTCATTATCAGGCCCACAGATGACAATCCTTAAATTACAATTGTTCAAGGACAAATCTTCCTTTGGATTGTAGTTTGGGTACATTTGCAATTCTTTCCTTTCATTAATTCTTAAAGCTTTAATACATACTTGTGATGACTTGTATAGCTCTCACTTAAAATAAATCAGCTAGATTTGGTTTCTACCTAGAGAAGAGTGGCCAGGTGTTCTTAGATACAGTTTTCAGTGGATAGTTATTAGGTGGGTTGCTGCCCAGCACTTGTTGGGTTGGCTCTGTGGGAGCTCACAGCAGTGAGTGGCTCTAGCACTTGTAATGCACTTGAAATTAGTCCCAGGGCTCTCATGAACCACGATTCACTGGGTCTTTATATTTGGGGTGAGAAGGAGAAAGGGCAGGGTAGCTCCTGCCTAACAGAGGAAGGGACAGAAGCACAGGCGACAGACTGGCCAGAGGCTGTGAAGATGGTGCCTTCTCATTCTCGATGCTCTGGTTGCCCCAGCAGCACTTCCATCTCACTGTGGTTCGTTCTCTCTTTCCATCAGAGCTGGGTGTCCCACTGACATTCCTGATGTGCTTTTCCTGATCAGTGCTCAAAACCCTTGGGGTCTGGCTCCCACCTTTACTGCCCAGCCCAGCCCAGCCCTCACCCACGACCTTCATGAACAGACCAACACAGTGCAGGGATCTGCCGCTTCTGTCTCCTGCCTGGACTGCCCCTACTCCTTGGCTTTAAACTTGGAGCAACTGTCATCTTGGGAAGGCTTTGTGCCTCCCTCCCACCTGGGCAGTGTAAGTGGTCCCCTCTGGTGCTTCCACAACCCCACTAGGGAACTGCACCACAGAGATCATCGCAAGGTCACAGCCCACCATCCCTGTAAGGCTCCGAGCCTCTTCAGGCAGCTCTGATTTCTTTCTGTGTCCCTGGAGTTTGGAGCGACACCTGGTACACTCCTGGGAGGTACTCCATAAATGTTCAGGGAAAGGGCAAATTTTTTCTGAGATACCTCCCTGGAGCCCTCAGAACACACTGACCTTAAACTTTTCTGAAATTCAAAATTTTTTTTTGTTTGTGCTATTCCTTCTGCCTTAGATTGTGGGCCTTTGTGTATGGTTATAGTTGGTCTCCCTGGTCAGATACAAGCTCTGTCCTTCCTGCAAAGAGCTCCGTCCTTGGAACCACAGCTCAGTGCCTAAGATGGAACCTCTTTTCTCTGAGTCTCCCTGGAGAGGTGCTCACCCCATATGTGTGTGCAATCTGAATGGCCCTAGCATGCAGTTTCAGTGAGGAAACTTCATTGTTAAACGTCCGAATGCTGGTGGCTGATTACTCATACAGCAAAGGCAGGAGGATCTCAGCTTCACAATTATGCTTAGAGATTTTGGAGTCCCTGGGGAATGTCAGATGTGATCTCCACAATTCCGCTCTTTTTTTTTTTTCCCCCTGCTCTTGTATCCTTGTTGGGTCTTTTCTGGCTATCACTTGAGAGAGACCCCTCACCACTGCCTCTCCTCCTGGGCTTTGTCAGAGACCCAATTTTCCCTCTGGCTGCTGTTTTCCAGTGTTCTCCAGGTGTGGGTATTCACTGTTGCATCTGCTTCACCCTTCCTGAGTCAAAGCAGCCCTGTACTGGAAAGAAATGAAGCCACACTCTGTACTACCTTTTCCCTGGCCCCAGGCAGCCCAGCCTGTGTCTGGAGTCATACAGGTGCTCATGAAAGCAGCTCTTGCTTTTAATGGGGGTCACTTTGTCCCTGCAGGGTAAGTTAGAAAAAGACACCCATCTAGCCATTATTTACTCATCTCTACTCTCTCTTTTGCTTGGAAACCTATGTGCAATTTGTGAAAATAGGTCTTAGGGCAGGGAAGGGCTTCTGCTGAGGGAGATGGAGGCTGGCTTGACCCCAAATCTCATTTTGTGTGTGGCAGGACCTGGCCCTGTGTGGAAGGGTTATTTATGCCTGTAGTTTTGGATCCTCAGAAGCTGATTCCCTGGGCCCTTTGAATTTGTTTACCTAAGCCTTTTCTTCTTTTGTCTGATACCCATGGATATGATTATTAGTACAAAGGGGTAGTGCCAGAAATAAAGGTCCATTTGAGTCTGCAAGTGCCAGGGAGGGAGAGAGGCCAAAGGCTGGGTCACACAGGAGACACTGAGCTGACTGGGGTCCGAAATGTGTAGGGTCAGTACCAGGGTGGCCAGGTAGGAAGCGAGGGCAGATTTGTGGAGAGAGCAGGTCAGGAATGAATAGAGATCCCATATTCCCCTCGTCGATGCCATCTCATGGTGGCCACCCTGCCTCCTAGGACATGGTGTCCTTCTTTGTGGCTCCACTAAGATCTCCTGTGGTTTCTACTTGAAGATATCCTGAGTAGCTCTTTTTACTGCCACCTGGGCCATTGTACCTGTATCTTCAATGCTGTCTCTGGATCCCCTTCTTTATCACCACTGAGGTTCCATTGTCCTTGCTGACCTCTACTTCCAGTGCGAAGGAAGCCTGCCGACTTCGGGTGCCTTCTCTGTGTCTGAACCTCTTTTTAATATTTACACACATTATCTCATTCTTCATGAAAACTCTATGAGGGAGTAAGAGAAATGAATACAATCAGTAAGAGACAGGGTGAAGGCACAGGTCAGCCTGAGAGCAAAGGCTGTGCGCTGTCGCCTCCCTCTCCCTACCTACGATCAGTGATTATCTATCCCTTTAATTTAGTGAAGCACAGAAATACTTCCTGTGGTAGTGCTTCTGGGTCGAGGGATATTGGTCAGAAGAGTTGGTTTCTTTTATAGGATGACCACACATTTAAAAAGTCATGTGCAAGGAGTTGGAAGGCAGGTGATGGGGGATGCTAATAAAAAATAAAATTTAGCTCTGACCAGTGGCTCAGTTGGTTGGAGCATCGCCCTGCATACTGAAAGGTTGCAGGTTCGATCCCTGGTCAGGGAGAACATGGGAGGCAACTGACTGATGTTTTTCTCACATCAATGTTTTTTATCCTCTCTCTCTCTCTCCTCCTCTCTCTCTAAAATCATAAACACATCCTCTGATGAGGATTAAAAAACCAAATTTTTGGGTTAGGTAATACAATTGGAAAACTTATCCTGTCAGGTATAGTCATTTAGAAATATTTTGTATATTATGCTTTTTTTAGGGGTAGAATTAGAATATTGATTCAGCTGAATCAGACACATATATCTAGGTCAACAATATACTAAGACAGGCAAACATGAAAAAATGTAAGAGACTATCTTTTTATTTCTTTTTAAAAACTTTTTATTATGAAAAATTTAATAGTTCCACAGACGCAGAGAGAAGAAACTCCAATTCTCTATGTATCTATTACTCAATTCTATAATTATCAACCATGGCTAACCTTGTTTTTTCTATTTCTCCTGGGTTCTTTTAAAGCAAATCCCTGACAGATGATATGTGCATAAAAAAATCAAGATATAATTATTACATCTAAATTTAATAATAATTCCCTCAACATAAATATCCAGATAATGTTCAGATTTCCCTTACTGTTTAATAAATATGACTTTTTAGTAGTTTATTTGAATCAGGATCCAAATGAGGTCCACATTTTGTGATTAGCTTCTAAGCTTCTCTTTTTCATTCATTGTATTTTGTTGTTGTTATCTCTCCTGTAATTTCCCACAGTCAGTTTGGCTGACAGCATCCTCATGGGAGGGATTGCATGTTCCTGTCCCTTTTTTTATATTGCCTGCAAATAGATCAAGAAGCTTGACCAGAATCAGGAAAGACAGGAAAGAATTAGGGGAGGCTACTTCATAGGTGTGTTATGACTTCCATTAATAGGCATGGAGTATCTGGTTGTTTCTTTTTAAAATTAAAAAAAAAATTTTTTTTAATTTATTTTTTTTATTGTTGTTCAAGTACAGTTGTCTCCATTTTCCTACCACCACTTTCCTCTGCTCCACCCTCCCCCATTCCCACCCTTAATCCTTCCCCCCACTTTGGCTTTGTCCATAGGTCTTTTGTACATGTTCCTTGATGACCCTTCCCCTTCTTTTCCCTAGATATCCCTATTCACCCTCTCCTCTGGTTACTATCAGTTTGTTTTTTATTTCAATGTTACTGGTTATATTTTGCTTACTTGTTTGTTTTGTTGATTATGTTTCACTTATAGGTGAGGTCATATGGTATCTGTCTATCACCGCCTTTCTTGCTTCACTTAGCATAATGCTCTCTAGTTCCATCCATGCTGTCATGAAGGGTAGTAGCTCTCTCCTTCTTTCTGCTGCATAGTATTCCATAATGTAAATGTACCATAGTTTTTTGATGCACTCATTTACTGTTGGGCACTTAAGTTGCTTCCAATTCTTCCAATTTTCATTTGTTTCCAGAAACTTTTTGATTTCTTCCTTGATCTCATTATTGATCCATTCATTGTTTAATAGCATGCTATTGAATCTTCATGAGTTTGAATGTTTTTGGAGTTTTTTCCTTGAGGTTGGTTTCTATTTTCAAGCCCTTGTGGTCTGAGAAAATTCTTGTTATGATTTCAGTTCTCCTAGATTTGTTGAGGCTTGTTTTGTGTCCTATCCTGTGGTCTATCTTTGAAACTGTTCCATGTGTATTTGAAAAGAATGTGTATTTTGCTTCTTTGGGATGAAAAGTTCTGTGTATATCAGTTAAGTCCATTTGGTCTAATGCGTTGTTCAGTTCCACAGTATCTTTGCTGATATTTTGTTTGGAAGATCTATCCATTTTTGACAGTGGGGTGTTAAAATCCCTTGTTATTAAGTGTGTTGCTGTCTATATTTTTCCCGAATTCCTCTAAGATTTTCCTTATATATTTGGGTGCTCCTATGTTGGATGCATATAGGTTTACAATATTTGTGTCTTCTTGAATGATTCTTCCATTGAGTATTATGAAGTGTCCTTCTATGTCTCTTTTTATGGCATTTGTTTTGAACTCTATTTTGTCTGATATAAGTATAGCTACCTTCACTCTTTTTTTCTGTCCATTTGCTTGTAATATTTTTTTCCAAGCATTTACTTTCAGTCTGGATAGGTCTTTTGTTGTGAGGTGGGTCTCTTGTAGGCAGCATATGTATGGATCATGTTTTCTTATCCATTCAGCTACTCTCTGTCTTTTAACTGGAGCATTTAATCCAGTTAACACTTAAGGATGTTATTGATAAGAACTTATTCACTTTCTCCCTTTATTCCTGTGTTCTCTCTCTCTCATGACTTTTCTTCATCTTCTGAAAGCAGTCCCTTTAGCATATCTTGCAATGCTGGTTTGGTGAAGGTGTATTTTTTGTTTGGGAAACTCCTTATTTTGCCTTTCATTTTAATTGCTAGACTTGCTGGGTAGAGTAGTCTTGGTTGCAGGTCTTTGCTTTTTATTAATTGGAATATTTCTTGCCATTCCCTTCTGGTTTGTAGTGTTTCTGTGGAGATGTCATCTGCTAGCCTTATTGGGGTTCCCTTGTATGTTTCTTCCTGTTTCTCCCTTGCTGCCCTTAAGATTCTCTCTTTGTCTTTGATATCTGCCATTTTAATTGTGATGTGTCTTGGAGTGGATCTCTTTAGGTTCCTCCTGAATGGGACCCTCTGTACTTCCTGGACTTGTGTGACTTTTTATCTTGTTAGATTAGGGAAGTTTTCTCATTACTTTTTCAAACAGGTTTTCTATCCCTTGCTGCTTTTCTTCTCTTTCTGGTATCCCTATTATACATATATTATTACATTTCATGTTGTTTTGTATTTCCCCTAAGCCTTCTTTGTTCTTTTTGAGTCTTTTGTCATTTTCCTGCTCTTTCTGGGAGCTTTTTTCTACCTTGTCCTCCAGCTCGCTGATTTGATCCTCTGCTTCATCTAGCTTGCTTTCGATCCTTCTACTGCATTCTTCAATTCAGAAATTGTATTCTCCATTTTCTATTGTCTCTTGTTAATAGTTTCTATGTCCATTTCCATGCTGATATAGTTTGCAATAAGTTCCTCATAGTTTCCCTGCAGTTTTTGGTAATTCTCACTGATCTCACTGAACTTCCTTATAACCATTGTTTTGAACTCAATCTCCGATAGTTTATTTGCCTCTATTTCATTTAGCACTATTTCTGGGGATTCCTCCTTTTCTTTGGATTGGGAATTGTTTCGTTGTCTTCCAATTATTTATGAGACTCTTCTTTTTTTTTTTTTCGCTTCTGTTTCTTAAATTGATCTGTTCTGACTCCCTGACTTTGTGGTGTGAGCTTCTATTGTAGGATAACTGGGAGATTCAGTGGTGCAGTTTTCTTGATGTCTTGACCTTGATGCTCTTGGGATGCCTTTTATACCATTTATGTTGGCTCTCTGGAAGTAGTTGGGTTTTGATTGTTCTTTGGTCATTGTTTGGTGGCTTCTTCACTCCAACTGGTTGGCTGAGGGTCACTGTACCCTCTACATCTTTTGTGTTATTGTGCAGGTGCTACCTGAATAAAATCACAAGGCCTAAGAAACAAACCCACATCTGTAAAAATAATTCCCCCCTGAGATCCCACAATCAATACATATGAACCGGTATTAAAAGGCTGTAAAGAGATTAAGACTATTATAAAAAAGTAGAGAAATAAACTATAGTATAAAATCTAGTGACTTAACATGAACAAACTTAATGGGCAAGAAGTGAATGTTAAAAAGCTATGTAATACAGAAAATATTGCAAATCATGGAGAAAAGCACAGTGGATTTCATCTTGGTAGCTTCTAGTATTTACTGCTATTTTTTTTTTCTGGATCCACCTCTGGTGATGTCAGATGTTGATGCCCTCTGACCTTAGGCAATCTGTTTAAGACTTCCAGGTATCTGCTGTCTGTGACTGTCTCTTTCAGTTGCTAATCTAGTCACTCTGCACCCAGCAGTCAGGCTTAAGCACCACAGGATGGGACAGAACCTCTCCTGGGGTTGAGGCTATTGTTTCCCCTCAGGCTGCTGCTGGGAGGGGAGTCATTTGCCTGTGAAAGATGGCTGCTGCCCTTTTGAGGGATGACTCAGCACCAGACTCCTATGGCTACCTTTTCAGGTCCTTCCTCAAATTCTCAGTTCCCAGTCTCACCTCAGGTATCTCTAGCTCACTCTGCCCCACCTTTGCTGGAGTTCAGGGTAAGTGGCTGCAAATGAAAATTTATGTGTGGGCCCTTTAAACAGCCCTTTGCTTGCCAGCTGCCTGTCTCTGGCAATAAGCAATCCTGCTGCTTTTCAAAGCTGGCTGTCATCTGTGTATTTTTGGTTCTGGTCCCGTAGGCTGGGGATCCCCACTTATGGTTTAGACCCCACTCTTCGCAGGTTGATTCAACTGCCTGCTTAAATATCTCTCTGGTGCTGCCACCTGTGATTGCCCAGGCAGGCTTCTTGAGTCTCCATTGCATTCCCTATCAGTCAAGTTGTGCTAAAGCTGATTCTTCTGTCCGTCCGAAGTTATAAGGCTTCTTTCTTGCTATTGTTCAGCTGTTTGTTCTGGGTTATTTCTCTACAATTTATTTGTAATTCCAGATTTGTCCTGGGAGGAGATCAGTGTGACTTCCATTCACTCCTCCACCGTCTTGCCATCTCTTGATTGTTTCTCCATGATTAGTAGCAATGAGGATCATAGCCTAGGACCATTAATTCATTAGGGGCTGCAACATGGCATCATTCTAATTTATTTGTTTTCCTTATTTATAAGCTGGGAAGAACATCTACAAGAAAAAATTTCACTTCATTGGCTGTTGGATTACCCAGAAATATAGTTTGTATAGGAAAGAGAATATGTGCTTTTTAATTTCCCTTTACTAAAATTTTTCAGGACAGTGGTGGGTCCTTCATATGATAGAACTGATTCCATCATATTCTTTAAAGGTAACCAATATAGTTTTTTTTTTTTTTTGCTATTGAGCATCATCATAGAACTTGTTTCAAACCATTATAGCTGTTACCCACATTGATGGTCAAATTGTCCCATCTTTGCATAGATGAATTTTTCAAGTTATCTTTTGAGCCTGTTGACATGACCTACTAGTCACTGATAGGTTCCTTACTTTCTGGTTTAACAAGATGTAACAGATTCATCTTGTCATGCTCTGAGCTAGAATCCACATTTCTCCTTGGAACTCTGACTCTTTTCATGTAATAATGGTATCTGGAGACTAGCCATATGAGTGCTAGAGATGCTCATTGTATTGAGTTGGTTATTGTTTTTGGACCTTTCAGTAAACACATCTAGGAAATGCATATTTGTTTTTAAGTAAAATACACTATGAATGTATACTGCTACTACCAATTCTAATTCAGGGTTGTTGAGTTTTTACTTAACCATAACAATATGATGTCTGTATCTCCTTTCTCTTATGCTGAAAATCCCAGGCATCATTTATATGAACATAACCTTTTGCATTTTTCCACAATACACACTACAACAAAGGCTGAGTTTTTAATTTCCTGGCCATTATGTGAGAGAGAGAGGGAGAGAGGGGCAGGGGAACTGGTTTGCACTTTGGGAGGAGTCTGCGGAAAATATAATGATTTTGTATATTTTTTTACAAGCGTGATTTGAGAGTTAGGAGAAGGAACACATTGGATCTGAGATACTGAAAACTCTTGTTCAGTTCCTGTCTGTGGTTTATCCTACTTGCTGGGTCACAGGTCCCTGAGTGCTTCTTTTTTCTTTAATTTAAATTATATTTTATTATTTATGCTATTACAGTTCTTCCAATTTTCCCCCCTTTGACCTCCACCACTAAGACTCCCCCACTCCTGAAGACCATCCCCACATCATTGTCTGTGTCCATGGATCATGCATCTACCAGTATATTCTTTGGTTACTATATTCCCTGTGCTGTACTTTACATCCACATGACTTATCTGTAACAACCAGTTTGTACTTAAACATTTCACCTTTTTTTCCCATCCCCCTGACACACCTCTCATCTGGAAACCATCAAAATGTTCTCTGTAACTATGATTCTGTTTCTGTTCTGCTTGTTCATTTATATTATTTTTTTGTTTAGATTCAATTATTGATAGATACGTATTTATTGCCATTTTATTGTTCATACATTTTATCTTTTTCTTAAAGAAGAACCTTTAACATTTCATATGATACTGGTTCAGTGATGAATTCCTTTAGCTTTTTCTTGTCTGAAAGGCCTTTATCTGTCCTTTGATTATAAATGATAGTTTTGCTGGGTAGAGCAATCTTGGTTGTAGGGGCTGTAGGTCCTTACCTTTCATCACTTTGACTATTTCTTGCCAATCCCTTCTATCCTGCAAAGTTTCTTTTGAGAAATTAGCTGACAGTCTTATGGGAGTTCCCTTATAGATAACTACTTTTCTCTTGCTGCTTTTAAGATTCTCTCTTTGTTTTTTAACCTTTGGCCTTTTAATTATGATGTGTCTAAGTGTGCGCCTCTTTGGATTATTCTCATTTGAGACTATCTGTGCTTCCTGGACTTGTATGTCTAGTTCCTTCACTAGGTTGGGGAAGTTTTCTGTCATTATTTTTTCAACCAGGTTTTTAATATATTGCTCTCTTTCTTCTCTTTCCAGCATTCCCATGATGAGAGGCTCTTTACACTATCCTTATTTATTTTAGATTCTTTTTTCTTCTTGTTTTCTTATTGGGGTGTTTTTTTTGCTTCCTTATATTCTAAATTGCTGATTTGAGTCTCAGCTTCATCCATTTTATTGTTGATTCTCTGTAAGTTTTTCTTCATTTCAGTTAGTGTATCCTTCATTTCTAATAGGTTCTTTTTTATGGTTTCCATGCCTTTTATTTGTGCTGTTGAAGTTCTCACTGAATTCTTTGAGCATCCTCATAACCAGTGTTTTGAATCGTGTGCATCTAGTAGATTGCTTGTCTCCATTTTGTTTAGTACTTTTTCTGGAGTTTTCTTCTATTCTTTCATTTGGACCATGTTTCTTTGTCCCTTCATTTTGGCAACCTCCCTGTGTTTGTTTCTATATATTAGGTAGGGCTGCTATGGCTTCCTGGCCTGGAAGACTGGCTTAATGTAATAAGTATCCTATATGGTCCAGTGGCACAACCTTCCCTATTACCCAAGTTGGGTACTCGAGGTGTACTCACTGTGTGGGCTGTGTGTACCTACCTTGTGTATTTGAGCCTTGATTTCTGTTGGCAGGTCAATGGGAGGAATTTACCCATGCTGACCTGCTGCAAGGACTGGCTGTGACCACTGACCACCAAACTCCAACCACCATGGAGGATCAGCTATCAGAAGCCCACTCCACAAAACAGGACTTACTTCAGCAGGGCTCTGGTACCTCCTGAGCCTGTCCCTTGAGTGTAGTGCTTGTGGGGGTGTTTGGGTGGTAGTGCTCTGACATGATCTGTAGCAGTACACTCAGTGCACAGTCTTTGGGGCCTCCCTGGAGCTGCAGGTCAAGGTCAACCACTGCCTGTGTTCTGTCTGGGGCCACCTGGCATGAGCTACAAAGCAATCTGCAGTTGGCTGCTCCTTGTGCTGGGTTTGGAGGTGCCCAGATGAGTCTAAGCTGTGAACCAAGACTACCTGCTGCTAGTGCCCTGCCTAGGGCTACTTAGCAATAGGCATGGGACATGCTGAGGCCAGATGCTGCTTATTTGAGAGACTTTAGGACAATTTGAAGTATGAGCCAAGACAAGGCAATTGTATGGAAAAGCCACTGGGAACAGCTTGGGTAGGATGGAGCCTCAGGGAATCAATAGAGTGGGGCAAATAGTGTGAGCTGGGTTGATGGAGTCTCATATATGGCACCCACCTGCCTTCCCTGTAGGGGTTGACTCAGAAAATCTAACCCATAGCTATTGCCCTGCTGCTGAACACTTCAATTCCTCCCTATATGCCTCTGATGCCTTTCAATCTGCTGCCCCAGTGCTGAATTGTGGATGGAGTAAGTCCAAATAAGTCCATGCACAGGCCCTTTAAGAGGAACTGCCTGGGACTCTAGAAATTTGTCTTCCACAACCTCAATCCCCACTGATTTTTACAGCCAGAAGTTATGGAGACTTATTTTCCTGGCACTGGAACCCCGGGTTGGGCCCCTGGTATGGGGCTGGGACCCATTGTCCCTGAGATATCCTGCCTGATTTTTTTCTGCCACATGTGGGTGTGGGGCTAGCCTGTTCCATGTCTCCACCCCTCCTACCAGTCTTGATGAAGTTTCTTATTCAGTTCCATAGTTGTAGGACTTCCATTCAGCTGTGTTTCTGGTGGTTCTGAATAATAGTTGTTCTATAGTTTAGTTGTAATTTTTATGCGGTTGTGTGAGGAGGAAAGCCGTGTTTTCCTATGCTGCCATCTTCAATGGAAGTCCCCCCTGAGTGTTTCTTTTGTAAAAAAAAGATTTTATTCATTTTTAGAGCAAGGGGAAGGGAAGGAGACAGAGAATGAAAGAAACATCAATATGTGAGAGAAACATCAATTGGTTGCCTCTTGAGTGCCTCCAACTGGGGACCTGGCCCACAACCCAGGCACGTGACCTCACTGGGAATGTAACTAGTGACTATTCAGTTTGTGAGATGATGCCCAACCCACCAAGCTACACCAGTCAAGGCCCCCCTGAGTATTTCTGAATCCACCTTTACCTACTTTCCCAAGTATACAAGGAAACTCTGTACTGGGAGCCATAGAGCTCATACCACTGGTGAGTCTAGTGAGTGTTGTGGTAGGTTGGCTACCTCTATTAAATTTTTGTCCCTTGTTTCCACCAAGGGAGCTGAACTTACTCACTTCTTAGTGTTAGGATTAACAGGATGAAGTTCCTTCACTCACTATATAGACACATTATCTGTTTCACATTATCAGCTTGTTTTTACCAAAACTGTTCCCCTGATGCCTCTGTGGGGTTCATTTTCATTTAAACATGTGTCATGTGTCTTTGAGTCCAGTTTTCATGATATTAGAATAGGTAAATATTAAAGTGGGCTTGGAAAACACACAATTACCTTCCCATGTGCCAAACCTTTCTCTCTGTTTACAACCTTCTCAGATTTTCTGTGAGGGAGGAAGAGGAGTGACATCGATTTTGGCTGGTTTAGTGGAGGACAAGGTCACCATTCAGTACTGGCTATTCATGGAGTGGGAAGATCCTTTTTGGTACTTTCTGATTATATTCCAAATACTGACTCACTATGGCGTAGGATCCTGATCATAACTACACGTGGTGACTAATGAAAAAGTGACGAGATTGGCTCTGTGACATAGGGAAGAACTGAAGGATAGGCTTGGGCTCAGCATTCATCAAATCTTGGAATCAGATTTATTAAAGCTTTATTCTAGACTCTTGACACTGTCCCTGACAATAAGAAAGTTACATTTTGGTTCTTGTTTTTTATTATCATGTCTGGGTCTTTAGGATCCTTGGAGATGGGCGAGACATCCATCTCTCCTCTTTCCTGAACATGATATCGTTTAGTAGCTTCAAAATGCCATCCTTATTTTTAACACAGAAATCTGCAAGATTTGAATCGTAAGGCAATTATCCAATTCACATCAAGCCTGCTTTATGGATTGGGACATAATGAGATGTGGAGGTAACACTGGTTTGTCTTTGTGGTGGTTTGGGGTGGGTTAGAATGGAGGTGTATTCTGACACTGTCACTTCCTTAGCTGGGTGACCTTGCACAAATCAGTTCACCTCATTGAGTCCCAGTTCCTTATCTATCTATTGGAATGATAATATCTACTTCATAAGGTCCCGAGAGTTCAATGAGTTAGTGGCATGAAATAGTGCATACTCAGCAGATGTGAGTTTTTCTCCTGATCTGAATCACTATCAGTATTATTGAATAAAAATGATGCAATTATTGAATACAATAGTTCCCATCTTATGAGTCCACCCAAAGCACACTAACCTTGCTCTGGAAAACACAGATGAAGGCACCATCAATTTTGTCCTTTCATCCCTAAAAGTGCCTGGCAGTTTTGAGACAAGTTCTTCCCTCTCCTTCCCTCTTCTTCCATCTTCTCTTGGCTTCTCTGTGACTCCATTATCTCTCTTCCTCCTTTTACCCTCCTCTCTCACCACTGCAGTTAAACAGGAACATGTGACATATAGTGATATGGCTCTGAATTAAAGCAATTTTGCTACAAGCCCCAATGACATCAGTTGGAAGATAAAGTCTGGGAAATTTCTCTGCTACATATTTTTTTTTTGTTAAAGATTCAGTGAATTTTTCAACATCAAAGTGCAGTACGTGTAGGAATACCACATTATAAAACAACTCCATTCAGTTTGCTCTGTGTGTGGGGACAGTGTCTGGAGGCCTGGCAAGGTTGCTGCCTGGGTCCTTGTGCCCTATTTATTCCCCTTGTTGGAAGACAGTTTTATTCCCCACCTAGTCTTCTTGGGCAAAAACTCAGAAGCCTGAACATATGAACTGAGAAAATGGAAGTTAAACCAGTATCTTCCCAAGCTCAAAGAGCAGAATATTTTTTAAGTTTTTGTCCCATATGCATAGGTAAGGTTTTCTGAGCCCTGAGCTTCACACTTGCACAGGGAGATCTTTTCAAATATTACATTAAGGCCATCCAAACCTAAGCTGTGTTTTTATCTTGTCTATAGAACTTTCAGACCACTCCAGTCATCCACCAATCCCTCTACCGACACACCCATTTATCCTTCCTTCCTTCCACCTGCCCATCCATCCATCCATCCATCCATCGATCCATCCATCCATCTATACATCTGTTCACTCACTGAACCACTCATTAATACATTGAATAAATATTTACTATAAATCTATGTTGTGCAGTACACTGTCCTAGGCACTGAAAATTAATATAGAATAAACTTTATGCTAATTATTCCTTTAGGGAGTTTTTAATCAGGTAGGAAAGTAGGAGACAAGAGTGCAGATCTCTATAATGAGACAGGCTATGACAACTGTCATAGTGGTACAAGCAAAGGTAGATGGGAGTGTACTCAAGAAAGAGATTACTTTTTTTCTGGGAACAAGATCCAGTTGCGTGTCATAAAATTGGTAGCTCACTAATTTGTAGAACTGGGTAGAATTTCAACAGGTGGAAAAGGAATGAAGGGCATCCCATGCAGGGGGAATAAATTTGTAAAGACAAAAAAGTGGAAAGCACAAGGCATGTTTAAACATGGTATATGATAGATGTTAGACAGTGGAGGGTGTGGGTTAGAGTAGAAATGCAGGTTGGAATTTTATCATGGGGTGTTCTAAGCATTCAGCCAGAGGGATATGACCTGTAGTGAGAATCAGTCCATAGCAGTAGGGTATATAACAGGTCACATTCTTTTATGTCTGTTAATTAGATTTTATTTGCTCTGAGATCCCACAGGTCAGACTGGCAGGAGACCAAGTAGCAATTACAATGAGACTGCATCCCCTCCTCCACGGTTTCATCGAAGATCTCAGGCTGATCTGGTGTCAGGAAAGTTGCAAGAGGATGCAGGTCCATCTTTCCCAAGGGGGATGCAGGTCTCTGTTTCCCACAGGGGTCTCATTGTTGCCCCAGCTTCCTAACATGCTGTATAGATCTTCCCTGTCCTCAAATGGAAATGTCTCCTCCCTGCTGGCTTTTGCTTCTCTTCTGAAAGCTCTCACTCCATCCTCTCCATTACAGGACGAACTAAAGATGATTTCTCTTTAATGGACCTATAACATACTCACACAAACACACTCACACATCTCATAGACCTGCACACACACACACAAACTTACACACATATGCACTCACTCACTCACTCACACAAAACTCTTAAGATGCTCAAGAACAGAGTGGTGAAGGTAAGGACAGCCCAGGGTTTCAGAACCAAGACTGGGCTCTTGCCTGGAATGGGATTGGGAAAGAAGATACAAACACCAGTTAGTTTCTTTCTTAATAATTTCCTTAGGTACAGAGCTATTTGATGAGATAAAGGACACTATGTAGAAATTTTGAGTGGGGAAGTGACAAGTTAGTACTAACCTTTGGGAAGATCCACGAGGTATCATTTATTCCCTGGGCTGAAGTGGGAGAAGCATCAGTTTTCCCCTGTGTGTGGCCTGGCTACAGTCTGCTCAGTGCATGCTCATCCAAAAAGGGCATGTGTAAAGGAATGGTGAACTAGAGCAATAGTTCAGAAGAAAGCCAATCTCTGAATCAGGGACATGACCACACAAATGGAGACAAATTGCCCAACATGAAATTTCAGGGTGGTGAAAGGACTTCGATTTGAAATGAAAAGTGAGCCACCGTTTCTGGGTGGTCGCCCTGTGAGAGATGGCTAAGGAGACACCGTAGGACTGTTCCTTTCCTTGATTGCTTCTCAACATGGAGCCTGCTGATATTTGAATGACTTAGACATGGATCTGAGGAGCTGGAAGGGACCAGAGTTAATGGAAGAATAAAGAAAGGAAGAGGCATCCTGGACCTTGCGTTCTAAGCTCCAGGCTGAGACAATTTAGGAGTAATGAAGCAAGGACAGAGGGCGAGGCCAAGGCAGCAGGCACTAAGGCTGGAGGGAGAAGTCAGAAGGAGCCAGCTCTGACTTGGCAGGCCTTGCTCCCGGAGCCCTGGCACACAGGGCGATGAGGGACAGCGAGGGATGTGCCCTGCAGGCAATGGCACTGCTGAGGGTCTTGAGTGATAAC
>PVJD01001170.1:286105-297827 GCA_004026545.1 Mormoops blainvillei
CCTCCCTCCCTCCCTCCCTCCCTCCCTCCCTCCTCCTCTTCCTCCTTTCCCTTCTCCCTGCTCTGTGTCTGCTCTTCCTTTTTTCTACCTTTCTCTTTCTGCACCACCCCACCTTTGTCTTTGTCTAGTTTCTGTATCTCTATCTCATATCTCTGATCTATGCTTTCCTTTGTTATTCCCAGGACTTCTTGGCCAGGTACCTAGCCGCAGAGATACCTACAATTTATATAACTTGGGACCCCAGAAACACAATGGTAAGCTTATTGGTGGAGTTGAAAATTAAGAATGTGTTAAAGAAGGTGTTAAATCTCCTGGGAAGGGTTTCACTCAGATCTTCTTCTGTTGCTCATCTTGCTGGGGTGAGGGAAGAATGGGGACCCTAAGAGTGGTGGCTGGCTTGGTCACAGGTTTGTACTTTTGTATTTTGTTCTCAAACAAGAATTTCTCTGATATATTGTTTTACTTAATAGTTCCAACAAATCAGCAAATGAGATTTTTTTTAGAGCTTCCCCCCACCCTAATTTTTTTTATTATGTTGGCCTTTAAACTGTGGAGACTTGAAGAGAATAGTGGAGAGAACACCTATATATCTCTCACCTAGATGCAACAATTGTTAACATTTTGCCAAATATGTTTTTTGCTCTATCTCTACCCCTACCCCAACCAATCTCATGGGAAAATTCAGGCAACATAAAACTTCACATCTAAATGTTTCAGTGTATATCTTCTAAAAATAAAGACCTCCTCTACATAGCCCCATACTATTTTCACACCAGAGAATATTAATACTATCCCAATATAATTTAAAACTTAGTCCATTTTCAAATGTTCCCAGTTGTTCCCCCAAATCTCTTTTCTAACCTTTTTGGTTTTTTTAAAGTCAAGATCCAATTAAGCTTTTGGATTAAAACATATACTTTTTTTTAAGGATGTGAAAACCAAGGCATTCCCAACTCTTCCACGGAAATGAATAAACTGCTGCCCCGCCACAGCTTTAGGCTTCTAAGTGCACATGTTCCCTTGTATCAGGTGGCCCCAGATCTGGAATTTTAGATAACAGCCCAAGGTTGTCAACCTTTAATTTCGTCAAATGTAAGCCTTAAAAAAGTCTATCATCTATTACCACCATCACTTCACACAAAGAATTATATTTTAATACCAAAATAAAGGATGTAGTTTCTGAATGTAGGGTGGTTCTGCAGGAGTCCAGCTACCATGGGGGCTATGGATGTGCAGGACTGGGGCAGAGAAGACCCTATACCCACCAGAGGGTTGAGCTTGCAGGGCGGGCTTCTGAGAACCAGGGTCTCATTCGAATATGGTGGGAACCATGGAGCCGGGGCTGAGGACCTTAGAGATTTTCACATGAACCTACCGTCACCATATATTCCCTCTGTCCTCTGCAGGTGCCAATGTTCCCCTATTGGTCCCCCAAGATTTTATTATAATAACTCTCACACATACAGTGACAATGAAATACTTTCACATTGAACATTCATATTCCTACCACCTGTGTTCTGTCACTGACATTTCATCAGTTGCTTTTAGCTCAAGCCCAGCTCTCTCTGTGATTCAGCTTAGTCCCCTGTAATCAGTTCCTCAGTTGCAGGGAGGATTTTGAATCCTAATTGTCTCAGTGGTAGGGTGGCCTCCCTCCCCACACAGAACCTGATTGCCAGCTCCTATTTCATTCAAACACTCTCCCCACTGTGTTGGGTGAAGGCTTATTTAGTTTGCAGTGCAGAGCAGGGTGAAGGCCACCTGCCCTGGCCCACAAGGCAGGTCTTCCCTCTTGGGTTCCCAGTGGCAGTGACACCCATGCAAGCTTCCTTTATACACTGGTCCTGGCCCTCAGCTCCATCTCACCGCAGGTCAGACACCAGGAACACTCGGTGATCTATGCTTTCATTGGTTGATCATTGAATTTTGTTCGTCCAGGATGGATGGTGTTTGTTAGAGAAGCAGAGGCCATGATTTTCTGTCCTGCCGGTGCCTCCTGACTTCATGTTTGGGGCAGGTCACCCCATGGGAGGGCAGCCACACCCAGCTTTGCCCTTTCTCATGGGACCTCTTGCCTTCCATCTAGCTCACTGAGGTGATGCTGCCTTGAAAGACCGTTCTGCATTCTGACAAGGCATTCTTTTGCCTGGAGGTATGGGGAGTCTCTGGGGCTTCTCCTTGCTTTCGTCTCATGGCAAGTGCTGAGAGCACGGCTGGACCCACTAGTGTTGAACGTTGTTGCTGTCTGTACACATGGATTCATCTCTCTTGGCACTGCCTGAAGTATGTAAGGAGAAAACATAGGAACCAGCTGGCATTAGGGGCCAAGAATAGGGGTGAATGGAGACTAATATGGGGACCCGCCACAAGGGCACATGGAACAAAACCTACTCTGAGCCCAAGATGCTGCTCCTAACTGGAGGCCAGAGGCTTAAACCACAACTGTCTGTCTACAGTCAGCAGGTGTTTATCCCAGGGGACTCCCTGGTCCCCTCGATGCATGGAGCCAAAGCCTCACAAGTGTCAATTTTCTGTGTGGAAACTTGATGAAGAGAACAGGGACTTTTCCTCTAGGGCACCACACACACCTCAGTGAACTCTAGGAGGGCTTGGTGGGTCTTAGGGTTTCCAGGTGGCCCCAGCTGTCCTCTGAGCCCAGCCTCAGCACAGGGGTCTCTTCCCAGGAGGTAGTGCCCACCAAGCAGGGAGACCCACATGCCAGCTGCTTCCAGGGCACCTGATACAAGAGTCTGATTGCTCAGGAAAACTAATCAGAATACAATGCCAGACAATACCTTTCCACGTGCAGCATAAAGGGTTATGAGACCCACTACTTGCACAGCAGAGAGCACATGTGGGAGAGACTACACACACATACACATATACACCAGACACTACACACAAACACACACCCTGCACTGTGTGCACATCATGCACTAAATACACACCTGCAGAATTCTTCTCTCTCCTTTCCCCTTTGTCTCTTCCAGGGCTGGCCTGTCTCTGTTGTACATTTTGTGACATGCACACATGTAAACCTGAAACTGGGAGTCAGTGTCAGCTGAAATCCTGAGATCTCAGAATGCATGATAACCAGGAAGAAAGAAGTTATTTTTTCTCATTTTTAAATTTAAGAAGGTGTCTGTTTCAGAAAATTGCACAACCCCACAAACAAATATACATTCAAGGAGAGAACAAGAACCACAGATAACACGGAATATTTTGCTCATGTCAGTGCCAGAGAAAAACAACTTTTAAATATATTTTCAACCAGATTTCCTAACTGTATCCTTGTAAATTATCATCATCTTCTATCAGTGTAATGCTTTTGAGAAAGGTGCAGAAAAACTGAATTGAGAATCTGTTTTGGTAAAATGTTATGTGATGTTCTGTATATAAAAGTAACTCCTTATTTGGAATTGAAAGAAGCATACAATTTATCTTAACAGAAAATTTGTTTTGCTTTCTTCTTTTACCATGTTGAATAAACCTAAAAAACAAATTGGGTTGAAGAGGCTCTGTGGAGTTGGCATTGCCTGTCCTCTGGGGCCCTGGGAAGGCTGGTCTCGTTGTCACCTGCTCAGCTTCCCCTTCGGCCTGGCTCTCGGTGGCTGACTGTCCCTCAGGCTCCTGTGTTCCTGGGGTGGGTGGTGCTGTGGCTCCATGGGTCTCCTTGCGCCAGTGTATCCAGTGGAGGAAGGCAGGGAGAGAAAGGGAAAACCCCAGTGAGGTGCTGAGCAATCTCAGCGCTTTGGTGGCCCTCACCCTGGCCGGCCTCGCAGGTGTGGCAGTGGGACGTGAAGTGGGGCAGAGGGGAGGCCATAACATCTGGAGTGCTAGAGGAGCTGCAATACATTTTCCTGGAGTCCCCTGAGCTTCTGGAAGCAGACAGTTAACGGTGGGGACAGCCGTGGGGCAGAGAAGAAGCTGGGTTCTTAGCAGGCGACTCTCTCAGAGCCAGTCTCAAGGTCCAGCCATACTCCTCAGCTTCTCTTTCTTGGCTGGTTGTAACTGACTCCACAAAGCTGACCACTTGGCTCCTTTGGACAACTGGACACACCTTCATCACATATTCCTTTTCCTGCTATGGCATTGCTCACTAGAGGTGTTTGAAGGGCAAAAGATACTTTGAGTCCTGAAAGTCCTTGACTGCTTTCGACTGGACAAAGAAACAATGTCCTAAGAGTTGAAATGATGACAGTCTCAGGTACATAGTAAGTACTCAATAAACATTCAGTAAATACCTAGAGGAGAGCAGCCTCGTCAGAGGAGATGAGAAGGAGCTGCCTGTTTGCAGCTTGCAGCACACTAAGGAGCTCTGCACATGCCCAAGGGGATATATGTCAAATAGGTTCATGGGTGGAAGAGGCTGCCCTCATAGAGCCCACAGCGCCTCCCCCGCTCTGCTGTCTGGGCAGCTGTGTGGATCCTCCTGTGCCTTCACTCTGCTCTGAGCTTCAAGGATGCTTTGGCAAAAAGGGATTGGGGGCCCAGACAGGAAGGGAATTTCTACACAAGCTGGGAAAGTAGGCCTCATAGCCTAACCCACCTGAAACCAGAGAGGAGAGAACATAGAGGTCTTCTCTTCCATTCTGCAAGAAGAGGAGAGAGAGGCTTCCAGGCTAGGGAGGAAGGACACTGATGTTTAAATATTTCCTGCATCTTTGGGATGTGCCCAAAGGAGAAACCCTGCTGCCTCTCTGATACCTGATTCTGTGAGTGGAGGTGGGCTTCTTGTCTTGGCTGAAGTGGAGACTGCTTCGGCTCTGGATCCAGGATGTGAAGAGGCTTGGGGCCTCGGCAAGCTTTTCTGCAAAAGAAGGAATGGGCTTCCCTCTGTGCCCCTCTCCCTGCACACAGCAGCCCTGTTCATTCAACAGACCTGGGATGTGGATTTGGGTCAGAATTGGCAGAACTCCAACTACCCAGGAAAGATTACACCTTTTCTTTAGTTTGGAGCCTGTTTCCAGAAGGCTCTGCTGCTTAACTGTGCCAGGCTGAAGCTTGGCTGAGGCCTCTTCCTGTTCTCTTTCATGGGTCCACCAATATGCTGTTGCACTGAGCTATGAAAATCTGGAACAGATGAAAAAATCTGGGCAAATTTTACTTTTTAACATGGAAAACTTCCCAAATTGCAAAATGAAATTACTGAACTTGGCAGATCAAGTGTGACTTTAGAGGTTTTTAATTGAAGGGGTAGATGACTCTTGACTGACATTGAAAAACATAGGAGGAGGGTGGCAGGCGGGTGGCAGTCTTTAGATCAGCCATGGAGCTGCATCCTGCCCTGGGGCCTCTGTCATCTTTCCTTCTGTCCTTAGCAGTGGGGGTGCCTGCATTCACCTTGACTTGCTGTAGGCCACTTGCTACCTTACAAAAGTGCAGATGCCATTTTATTGCCAGGCCCCAGAGAAGCAAGCCTGGGGCATTTTCCCAGTGCTAGTTGTCAAACTATCCTCTTTGTGTGTGCAGGGGCCAGTGGGCACACCAGGACCCTCTGTCCCCTTCTTGTATCAGGCTTGTCTTTCCTGAGCTGCACTGGTACCTGCTTGTTGATGGGTTGTTTCTAGGTAGTTAGAGCCAGTGCACCCCCTTCTTGAAGTTCATGGATGCTTGGGAAGGTATGCAAGGGAGGTCGTCTACAAGTAATTTAGCTTGGCTAGTTGACAACTATAAGTAATTCAGTTGGCTAGCTCCTCTCCACTGACTTCATAATCTAAATAGTTGTAGTTAACCCTCTTCTCTCCAGCTCCACTGCCATGCCTTAATTCAGCTTAAACTTTTTTTTTTAAAGCTTTATTTGGACTGTTAGGTTGTAACAGAAATTAAGCTTGCAACTTTAACCAAAAAAAAAGCATCAACCTCATGAAGGCAAAGGAAGGGCTACAATTGGGCCTCGGGAATGGAAGCAGAGACGGTGCAATGCAGCCCTCACGTGTGACCTCTCTTCTCTGCTTCTCAATTATTGTTCCTGCATTTCTTGCAGAATAGCTCCCTCTGTGCTCTAGTCTGCCCGGCAGATGAGACCACCAGCTTCTTTCAGGTTTGTGGTCATAGACCAGGACCCCCAGAGAGATGAAATTAAACTTCCCTGGTTCCCAGTGCCAAATTCCTAGGGACAGGACTCCCTTAGCCAGCTCAGGTCAGGTTTCCCAGCAGGGCTGAGATTATGAAAGGGCCTGGAATGTGCCCTTTTGCGTCATTTCTCCTTTCTGGACCAGGCAGAATAAATGTGTGACTCCTCCTCCTTGGCAGATTTCCATTACAATGCTTGGGGGCTGGGCAAAGTGTCCACTGCATCCCACGTGTATGTTATGCCTTTCCTTTTTCTTCCCATGTTGCCACAGCATCTCTTTAAGTGTGAGCCCGGGTAGAGCTCCTCTGCTTGCCCATGCAGGTGGCTCCATCTGCCAAAAGGAGGGACTCCCACCTCCTCATCTGCACAGACAGGGTCAGCGGTCCAGCACTAATCATCCTCCCTCCCTCCGAAGACTTGTCTGACTTGATGTGTCTGCTCCTTTGCTCGTGCCGTTCTCTTGGCACAAAAGGCTGACTTCTCTCTCTTCTCTCCAGTCACTCCTTGTCTTTCAGGGACCCAGCTCAGACACAACTGCTCCTTGCCAGCCCCCACGCCCCCAGACACAGGAGCTGCTTATCTGTGCCCTGCCCCCGAACTGGAGATATTGCAGCTGCCTCCTCTAATCCCTCGTGTTGTCGTGAATCTCTCTCCTCCACTGGAATTTGACCTACTCCATCAGGGGGTTGCTGAGCTGCTCCTATACAACCCTCTGAGTAAATGCTATGGAAGGAAGAAGTGAATGGACAGGGGCAGTTGCTAAAACCTTATATGTGGTCCTAGCAGACAGCAATGGCCAAAGAGGGAGGGACGGCCAGCCCTTGTCTTCTGAGAGGGTTGCACACATGCCAACACACAGCCACGGGAGTTTTCTGAGGTCCCCAGAGATGCTCTGTCACCAGCAGGTCCATTTTAGGTGGCTGTCAGGGCAGGGCGTCTGGTTGGGAGCCTGCGGAGCTGAGCGATGCAGACTGGCTGGGGAGGAAAGATTCAAGCTGCAGTCTTTGGTTCTCCAGGGACATTCAGGTGAATTGAGAATGGAGAACAGGTGGGCAGAGACATCAAACCCAGACGCCCCCATGGCAGCATGTTTTCCCAACAGGGAGCTTCCTCAGAGGCTCTGGCGAGCTCTCCAGAGTGTTCCAGCCCTGGTACTTTGAAGTGCACGGCAAAGGGGGTGTCATTCAGTTTTCAAGCCACAGTCAGGTTTTAAATATTTTTCCTCTTCATTGTAAAGTGATGTGGGTCTATTGTGAAAAACCGTGAAACACAGAAAAGTCAGAAGCAGGAAAAATAGGCACCCATAAGCTCAACATCTAAAAATAACCACTGTTAGCATTTGGTGACTTTCCTTTCTGGCTTTTCCTCTATAAATTTTTTAACATTGTTGATCTCATGCTATGAACACAAATTTGTGTTTATTATTATTATTATTACATATAAACATTTATTTCCATGGCCATAAAAACACTTTGTAAATATGCTTTTAAGGGCTCCATAATATTCTATTTCTGGATGAGCCACAATTTGTTGAATGATTTGAGGCCAGGGTTTTAGAAGCATGCCCAGAGCACTGCCACCACCCTCAGGCTATGAAGAAGGCTTTGTGGTGTGACTGGCTGGGCAGGCCCGGGGTCCCGGCAAGGATGACCAGAAGCAGGCCATGGGGCCCTGGCAGCCTCTGACCATACCCTAGTTGGGGATGAGAACAACCCAAAGAGCTGATACAGAGGAAAAGGCACCGTTCTGGGTTGCAGGCAGGTTTGCATTCTGTTTGCCACTTATTAGTTGCAGGACTTTAGACAAGTTTTCCAAGCCTGCTGGGCTTCAGTTTTCTCATCTGAAAAATAGGGCAATAAATAATTCAAATGATTGCACAAAAACCATAAATTATATGAGGCAACTTGGAATATATAACATGCAATATTTATATATATATAAAAGAAATGTACATGAAATATGTAATATGTGATATAAGATGTAGTTTTACACTATATAACATGGATATAAAAATATGATACAGACTATAGAAAAATATATGTCTTCAGAGAGATAAGTACGAGTCGCAGAACAGTGTCTGCACAGGAAAGAGCAGTGCTCCTTTTCCCTTTAGCTGATCTGGATGCAGGACACACTGAGCCTGACTGAGCGCTGTTTCCTGAACCGGACTGAATGGAGGAGGCTGGAGGAGAGAGTCCGCGTCAGTGAGCCTGGCAGCACCTGACCTTTCCTGGGCATTCCTGTGTGGGGTTAACCAAGCTCCAGCAGCCCTGTGAGCAGGACAGGGTGGGATGGTCCTTCCCTGCTTCTGCAGACCCTGACCTCTCACTTCATTTCCCAATGGGCTGTTTCAAAAGACTGAATTCTGGTTTTTGTGTTTTACTGTTGGCACTCTGAACTGAAAGGAGAACTTTGTAGCAAGTATTAGCTTCTGCCTCAGTGGTAGAGTTGCCCTGGTACATGCTGGAGGGCCTATCTGGAAAATAAACACCATCCTCTGAGGCTCTCAGTAAGTGTTCGGTGTTTGTGGATTCAGTGACAACCCGCCTGAGAGGTGGGCATGTGGGAAGAACTGGGCTTCCAGAATTTCCAGTACCCCAGCCTCAGGCCCCTGTGGTTAGTGAGGGGTAGTGAGGATTTGGGCTGAGTTTATTAATCCTTCTTGTAGGATGGGTACAATAGCACCATGTTGCAAGGTTGTGGTGAGGACTAAATAAGAGACCATGTGTAACCCATCTAGAATAATTCCCTTTCCTCTCAACTTCCTCCTCTCCCCCAAGAGATAATCCTGTCTCATCATCACTATGTTCATACACAAACACACATGTAGACACATACACATACACATGAGCAGACCCGTAGTCAATGCACACATGCACACAGTCACATATATATGTATGCAGGCAATACACATAAGCACAGACACACATGCACAGCCATATATACATGCTTGCACATACATGCATACATACACATACATACTCACACTGCAGTCTACCCACATTGATCTATTTAACTCCCTAAACGCGCTGTGCATTTTCACATTTGTGTGCCTTTGAAAACATTCTTCTGTCACTAGGAAACTATTTTCAATTCTTCACCCAGTAAGCTCCTCCTCATCTTGTATGATCCACATCAAATATCACATCTTCTGTGACGCGTTTCCTCGCTTTCCTAGACAGAGCTGCTAGCCCCTTCTTTATTTCCCTGGAAACTGTGGGCGGGCTGAGGGAATATGTTTTGCTCATCCTCGGAGCCTTAGCATCTGATATAGAGTTGGGGCTCCTGAAATGCTTGCTGAATGATGAAAAGGCAGGTATGAACTTTATTCTATCAGGTTCCTCAGTCTATGATCCTCTCAAAGAGGTTCAGGGGGCAATTTCTGGGAGAAAGTGCTGTTTTAGAAGCAGCTGAATGGAGGGGAGACAGGTAGCTTGCACGATGCCGTCTCAGAGGTGGCAACAGGTGGCAGAGAAGTAGGAGACAGGAAAGAAAGACACTCTGTGCCCAGGATACTCTTTGCCTGGGGCCGAGGGCACAGCCTGTGGCTGTGGGAGTGTGAGAAAGGGGAGAGAAGAAGGGACAGAGAGAGAAGGAAATATGCTAGGTGTCCCTCTGAGAGCACAGGGGATGAGAGAGAAGGACCACCCCCCGTAGGTGGGGGAACCTGGCAGGTGGTGGTGTCAGGGCTGGGAGGGTTACACACATAGGGTGAAAAGCTGGAAAGTTAAATCAGAGCTCCCCAGAGTTTTCAGACTCAGGACTTGTTCACACCCATAAAAATTAGTTGAGATTCCAGAGAGTTTTAGTTCATGTGGATTATATCAATCAGTATTTACCATATTATAAGTTCGAAATAAGAAAATTTGCCCTGGCTGTTGCGGCTCAGTGGATTGAGTGCAGGCCTGTGAACCAAACAGTCGCTGGTTAGATGGTTAGATTCCCAGTCAGGGCACATGCCTGGGCTGCAGGCCAGGTGCCCAGTAGGGGGCATGTGAGAGGCAACCACACACTGGTGTTTCTCTCCCTCTCTCCCTTTCTTCTTCCCTGCTCTCTAAAAATAAATAAATAAAACCTTTTAAAAAAAGAAATAAGAAAAATTACATATATTTATTTATAAACTCATTAAAAATAATATAAGCTGTAAACATAACATTTAAAATAAGTATATTTTCTAGTTTAAACAATTAGAATAAAAATGAGTGGCACTGTTTTATATTTTTACAACTTTCATTAATGTCTAGCTGGACAGATGACAGCTAAGTTTTCATCTCTACCTTTGTATTCAATCAAATAGATTCGACAGAATGAAGTTCATATCTGCCTTTTCATAATTTGACAATCATTTCAGGAGCCCCATTCAATCCATTGCGACATCACATGTCAGGTTGCCTCTGGAAAAGTCCTGTGTATGTTCACACCAAAATAAGAGTGAAGAAGCCAATTGTACCTTAGTACTATTATGAAAATAGTTTGGCTGCCTGGACCCATTGAAAGGGTTGTGGGGACTCTGAGAACTGTTGGATGCTGTCTCAGTATGATATAGGGGCCTCGACCATGACCTGTCAAAAGGCAGACCTGCTGACACCCTCTGGGATGGGCTGCTATCTGTGGGGCTTTGTGGAGCTGTAGGTCCTTGCTGTGCATTGTGAGCTTCTGGCCATGAAGATGATGGAAGGTGGTGAATGTAGGGGGAAGAAGGGGGGCTGTGGAATGTGAAGCAAGAGCTGAGCTGGAATCGTGAAATCTGGCTGGGACTGGTTGTCCTTGGGTCAGCCACTGCCCCTGTAGCAGACCTTACTTCCCTTGTCTGAAATTCAGGGCTGGTAGGTTCCCAAGTTTCCTTCCATTGTGGCAGATGCTGGATCTCTGATCTTGAGTCTTACATGGTCCCCTCTCCTACCCCCTTTTGGGTAGAAGATTCCTCATGGATGAGACTGACCATCACAGTTCAAGCCAGTGGGCACCTTCCAAACCACACCATTCATATGCTTCAGGTAATAACTTGCTTTGTTAGCTCTTTCATTACAAAAATATTCATTAAGGTAAAAAGATTAGGCAAGCAAGTATGTAACCAAGCAAACAAGAAAAAAAAAAAGAAAAAGGACACAAATAAACACACGTGGTCCTCTGTCCTAGAGATAACCGCTGCTGACATACAGTGAATATCCTCCCAGTCCTTTTTCTATGCACATCGTTCACGTTTTATCTCACTTGGGTTATTTCTGCTTAGATACAACTTTACCATGTGCTTCTCAGAAATTGAGTACAGTTTGAACTCTTTATTCTGGTCTGTGAGGCTCTTTCTTTCCACACAAATCTCCTCCTCCTCTCTCTGTGCTCCTATTCTCACCTCTCCCTGTGTAAACTATGGGCATCCCCCCTCCCTGCTGTTTAAGCCTTTCCCAGCTTAGCACTCCATCTCTAAATTTAATCAATCCTGCAAGGCTCGGAAATTCTGACTTGCTCATTCCTTACCTTGCTTCCTTAATGACTCCAAAGTATTCTTGAAAATTCTGTCCCAATGTCACTTCTGAAGTCTTACCTTATTTATCTTCAGCCCGTTTGTCTCTCTCCGCCTCTGAGTTTCCACAGCTGTCATACACACCTTACTAGGCATTTTGCTTATTGGATTGTAATTACCTG